>JBAMYA010089540.1:0-21989 GCA_037176975.1 Arrhamphus sclerolepis | reverse complement strand
CCTGAACTGTTTCTCAGTTAAACCTAGCCATAATTACCTTTATTTATCTGCCTTAATCCTATAGTTCAGTGCCAGCTACACACACACACACACACACACTATGTGTGATCACAGGCCAAAAGAAAAAAACTCAACTTAGACTGCTGCCTCATCTAACAGCTGATATGAAAATTGAACAAATGAAATGTCAGGTGGACTCCCACACCTTTCTTCCAAAGATAGAAATATTATTTATAAATTAAGTAAAAAAAGAAAAAGAATCCACCTCTGCTGCTGCTGAATTTATTTCTTAGTGATAAAAAGAACCAACTTATTCTTTCATGTTGTTTGTTTTTTTTACCTTTGCCTGTGAAAAGATGGACAAAAGCAGCAGTTGCAGTTGTAATGAAACAGTACAGTGTCTTTCCAATGAAATGTTTTTTCTGGTATTCAGTTAAATTATTCAAAGAAAAACAGTCAAAAAAACATAAAACACTTTGGTCATGCTGTAATCTCAGTACAGCTGTTCTGAGGTTTGGTAAATTCTTTTTTGTTGTCTCAACATGATAACAGGGTCAAATCTGTTAAATGTTGTTATGAGTTTGATCATGTTGGGGTGGCTGGATCAATCTGTAGTACCAGGCAAGACAAAGAACCCATGTGGGCCCAATCGCCGTAGAAACGCACGGTCCCAAGACTGGATACAAATAAATATGTTTAAAAAATCCTTATGCAGAACATAATGATCTACCCCTACAAAGGGAAAACTAAAGACGAAGGAGGAGGAAAATAAAAAGGATTTTAGTCACGTGTCAAGTTCAATCACATGAACACTGTTAGGGTGCTACACACTTCCAACAACAAACGTGAGACGACAAGTTAAGTAGGAAACAAAGAGCATTTAAAGGCCTCAGTTGTCTTTCACTGCAGAGAAAGAGAACGTGTGTTCTCGCCTTGATCAAACCAAAGCTGTATCTGTATTTCGTTGGGTTTTTCTTCACAAACTGCGCAGGCAAAAGCTGCTTTGACCAAAAATGACTCCTTTTTCTTATTCATTGTTTTTATGGCTCTTGTCACCATGAGCAAGGTGACAAAATGTGAATTCTGACCCCTCAAAATCCACAGTCTTAGTAGTGAGATGACACATTGTCTTTAGACAAAAGAGGTTGTTTTCAAAATCTTCTAGTTTATATGGTCCAACATCTAGTGAAGACTCATTTCATTCTTCTTGTACAGGAACGTGGAAATTTAATTTGTATGGTATTGTAGAAATTTCCAATAAAATTTTGATTGGTTCCATTATTTGGACATGTAGGTCTTACACTTTGAGATTGCAATACAGCAGTTTACAACATTTATATAATTTGTAATGTTGCCAAAGCAATTTACTTGGGGGCTCGGGTGCAAAAAACAGCAATAATGAAGCATGAATCACCGCTGAACACATTTTGTGTTAGTGTACCTTTGAGGACTGTTAGGGATGGTCTATGGAAAGCATCCAAATGTATCAAAAATGTGTATGTAAATAATAGCTGAATAAATTAAACTGAAGAGGGCAGCCATTTCAGAATAAAATGCATCTGAAAAATATTTAACTGAACGTATGAAAATCTGGTAAAAGATATGTTTTTAAGTTTTCTCTAATCACATGTTTTCTACTGGAATAGTCAGTGTAGATAATTCCTTTAGTGAGTTTAGATCAAACTGGAAGTATTCCTTTGCCTCATATCCTGCTGCGCTGCTTCAGTAACTGACTCTTCGACAATCGCAGAGCACAACAGATGCAACTGAATTTTAAACACAACATGGAAAAAGCAAATAAAATAACATTCTCAGGACTCAATCTGGGGACATCATGTGCTTCTTTCTTATTTGTAATGGTCCTCTTGGGTCCCTCTTGAAAGTCGTCAAGGAGAGATGAGGAAATGCTGGAGTGGAGGAAAGATCAAAACAGATTGGAGCTGATGAAAGAACGTAGCTGAAGGTTTATGGTGCGAGAGGAAAATGAAAGAAAAAAAACAGAAATCAGATGAGCTCAGAGGCTGCGCCACTTCAAGTGAGGGCTTTAAGGTCATGTCAGTGACCGTGCGGACAAAAGAAAACAAGAATTGTAATAGTACTGGGTACATATTATCTCCTGGCAGACATTTTGAAAAGGTCAAGCACGCCCAATGGAAATATCATAGAAACACTGGTGGAGATTAGGTTATAGAGAGAAAGACAAATGAAAAAAAAAAGCATTAAAATTAGATAAAAATGAATTGGAATAACAATAAAATGCAGTTTTTAAAACACTGCCAACAATTGATATGAAGAACAGAATTTACAGACAAAATCTACAATCTGTGCTTTCTCTTTAAACATGATCTATTCTTGCGTCATTAAGGATCATTAGAACATTTTCCAAACATTGCACACACTGAGAAATTAATTACTAATTGCTAATGCAATCCAATTGGTTGATGCACAGGAGTGTTTGTGCTAAAAAATCCCTGCATGCTTGCAGACTGCAAAAAGAGATCCTCTCTCTTGTCTCAAATAAAATACTTTTATATCCCTGAGCCCAGAAACCGTCAAGAGAGTTATAACACCATTACAAGCATTGTATGCTTTAACACTAACAAACTCAAAACTGAAGATCAATACAACCAATTTGATGCTGAAAACCTGAGTGAAAGCAAACAACTCAGCTGGAAAAGAAATGAAAAAAGCCCACAAAATTCAAACAAGCTGCTACGCTACCAGTTCTTCTGAGGCAGAGGCGTCACACTGTTTCATCCCAGGCCACATCATCACCATGGTTACCATTAAAGGGACAGTTATTCCTTTACTTTCTCAACAATTAATGTTGTCAGATTTTCTGCTAAAAAAAATCAACAACAAACAAAAAACAAAAGTTTGAATTTTTAGCACAAAATATTTCACAATATCTTTTCTAATTTTTCTCGTACAACAGATTTCAAAGATTTTTTTAGAAAAGACCCTTTTCTTTTCTTTTGTTGAACAATTCTGTCACAATCTTGATCATAAAATTGAAACTTTTGTACTTAAATCACTTTTTCCTTGTAATATCGCAAATTGAAAGAAAATTTGCAAAATCTGTTCGTAAAATTGCAGATTTTGAAAGAATGAGACTTTTTATCTCACAATAACAAATCTTTCAAAACTTCAACTTATTGATGGAATGTTTCTTTGTTTTGTTATCCTACTGTTTGTCTTGTCCAATTTTTAAATGGAATATTTTAAGTACTAAATTATTAAATTATTATTTAAAACTAAATCATTAAACATTTTGGTCCTGGATAAGATGATTAAAGTATTGTGCTGGAAGGATGGTTGCTAGGGCTCTCGGTAACAACAACAACAACAACGATCCGTCCACATCCATGGATGAGGTGCCCCTGAGCAAGGCACCCGAAACCTCCACCTGCTCCCCGGGCGCCGCACCACGACAGCCCACCGCTCTGGGTCCAACAGCCCAGATGGGTCAAATGCGGAGAATGAATTTCCCCTCAGGGATCAAAAATAGTGTGTCAAAAAAAAAGAAAAAAAAAAGTAAGGTCTGATCATGGTGTCCAGCAACTTTACTTCTTAGTTTGTACTCTGTGGAAATGTCAACTATCCCATTAACTGAACACCAGACACACCACCCCAACATCTGGTTGTTTGTTGAGCTTTTTCAACTTTCCATTATAAAAAGGAGATGATGTGGAGTCTGTTAGTTATGCCCCCCTATTGAGTAAAAATCCCATAAACAATGCATAATCGTCCGTCGCCCCCTCAAAACCCAGCTCAAAATAAGTACTTTGCATTCACAGAGTACTGTTAATGTAATGCTAACATGCCTCTCTCTTTCTGTCCCTTCAAACAACAACACACCCACACAAGCACACCGACCTCTGACATCTTTCTGTCTTCCATAAAAAAAAAACCCCAAACAAAACAAGCAGGAAAAAAAAAAACAAATTTACACAATTACTCTTTCTTCTCAGGCCATTATCTTGTGAATGACTGGCAACACAATTTTCTGGCCTACCTATTGCAGAGCCCTGTAATTGGAGCCATGCTAATTATCAGAGCTTTACAACTACCAATTATCATACAGCTCTTTTCTGCAGGCCGCTTTTTAATGGCAGCAGCAAAGCGAGACAGCCACAGTGGTGAAGAGAGAGAGGGTGCAATCTTCCTGACGACTCAGCAGGCTCAACTCTGAAAGGCTTTCTCAAGAAAATATTCGTGCTGTGCACACTGAAACAATCTAATAAGAAGCCTTCACACATATGTGTGTGTACATATTATATATGTACACACACACACACACACACACACACACACACACACACACACACATATATGAGAATGCAAAATGTTCACATCTGATGACAGCTTAACCCACGTGAGATGGAAGCTTTCGGATTTGCACGCAGTCTTCATGTGTGGACTCAAAAATTATCTATCAGTGCAGAGGGAAGCGGGGCTCTTGAGGGATCTATCTTTAAACCCAATGGAAACACTGTTTTCCATCAGAGAAAGCAACAGCAACAGCAAAACTGGGAGCTGCTACTGAGCACTGGCTGATAAGATAAGGCGAGACATACCAATCCAGTGCTTGGCCTTCTCAGAGCGACCCCCCCCCCCCTCCATAAAAAGGCCCTGGATGGGTCAACGGGGGCCGGTTTCCAGTTTCCCAGCCAGGATGGAGGGAGTTTTGAAAAAATTGTGTGAGAAAGGACACAAGTGCAGTTTTTAAGGGGTAAATTTGGTGAGGTCTAAAATGACAAGCATGCATTTCGTGTTTTTTTTTTTTATTTCATTAACTACTGTAAGCTTTTAATACAACTCATAACTTTATGGCACTTTTCATATGATCATGAAGTATGATTAAATGGCCTCCAGTCTATGTTTATCTGTTTTAAGTGTCTGCTGAAGAAATACAAAAATACAAATTTTGTACCTTTGAGTGTGCAGAAGAGGACACTAGAAAATTAGCATTAAATCCAAGAGCAGAAGACAAACTTTCAACCTTTCCATGATCAACTTAAACAATTTTTGCAGGGCATCAGCATAGGATGTGGCCAAAGGACGTCCACTTCTATGTCTTCATGTGACTCTTCCAGTCTCTCAGACCCTCTGAGTTCAGTAGCAAAGACAACTAAAACATTTCTGAGGACTGACATCAGAAAGTGGAATAACTGAGTGAGACTGAGCAGGTGGTTTATGTCCAAAAGTCAGATTTTAGCAATTTTAGTCATTTTGAGTTAAAAAGTCACAATTTCTGTTACATTTGTGATTGTACGATAGCAATTGTTTGACAAAGTTAGCTTTTTCAAATATGGGATTATACAAGAAAATTTGAGATTTTAGTACAAAAGCCTCGATTTAATGAAAAAAGTTTTGTGACATTTTTAATTTTATGACCGAGTCCAGAAACTCAGGGGAAATCTGACAACATAGCTGGTGGAGAAAATAAAGAATAACTGGCCCTTTAACGGTAACCATGGTGATGATGTGATCTGGGATTATGTAGAGTCTGACACCCCTGATTTAAATACAAATTGTCATTTAACCTGAACATTTAGTGGTCAGTTCATGGATCAGATTCATGGATTGAGATTTTTGCTGTCAACATGCTTTATTCTCCAAAAATGTGACTGTGCAATAAATATTAAAACACTGAACATTTAGACATATATATTCAAACGTTTCGTAATTGTAAAGTTTTTAGTGCATTTTACATGCAAGCTAAAAATTCATCCAAAACAGAACATCCCTAACGTTTTGTCAGTGGTGTATATGAATCATGTAAAAAGTGTGAATATATGTTTTTTTTAATCGCACAGTTGAAGGGTGGAGTCCACTGTGACATGTTTAACTGCAGCTGCCACCCTCCACAAGGGCATTAGCAAGCCAAAAGTGGGAAAAAAATAAAAATAAAAAGCCTTTGAGGACTGAGTGTTAAGCAGTGTGTTAGTTAAAGACAAAGTCCATGTCTCTTATCTATGTCAACATGACAAGGCAATGTCGCTAAAAATGCTCCACAAATACAATTACACTGATTGAAATGGAACAGGAAGGAAAAGCCTACTTGGTCCAATCGTTACCCTCTCAGTCCCAAAATACTTATCCTTTTAACGACCAACCTTGATGACAGATGAGAATACTCTTCACGTGAGGAGTGAATGTTTGAAGAAAAGCAACAGGAAGTAAGAAAGGAGCCAGAGGCTGGACAAAAAGAGCACATGGCAGAAAGAAAGAGAGGCAGCAGATAACAGGGCAGAGTAAGTGGCAGGACAGGACATTATGGTAAAAGAAATGTATTTGACGAGTGACCTTTCTACTGCATCGAGCCAGAACAATGCTCCATTATGTGCCATTGTATTCAGTGTGTAATAAAACATCCTTTTTAGAGGTAATGCTGACAAGTGACAGACCAGAGTGAAAGGCAGGAAGTACAAGAAAGGAAAAGGTCTAGCAGGATAAGCCCTTCTGAGTGGATAACGTATTTAAAAATCTTTTAAGACTTGGCATCCCAAACAGTAGCAATAGAGTCAGAAATTAAAATAAGATTTTCACAAAGTCTGTACTGACACACAAACACACACCAAAAAAAAAAACAAAAAAAAAAACAGATATATATTATGCCCTGAACACTTAAGCTGCTGCTGTTAATCTTAAACAAAATTAGTCAAACCGAACAGGTGCTGAGGTCAAAAGAAGTTCACAGAGGGAAAAAAAAATGACTTCATATTCAGTAAACCGTCTGTTATAGAGACTGGATTTGCAATCTCTGGACATACAACTGCTTCTTAAAGCAATTACTGGAGTCAAAGGGTGATCTGATTTATTTCAGAGATGGCTCAGGCACCAACTGCCGTGCAACACAAAAAAGGTTTATCTTGGCTCTAATTCTGAGGAGATTATCCTGCAACATCGAATATGCCACATTTTGCAAAAAAGAAAAAAGGTCCAATTTCATTTCTAATCAGGTTATAATAACATAATGTTTCCCATTTAAGGGTATAAACATACAGTTTGTTTTCAGTGATCCATCAATCTGAAATGCAAGGACACAAAAGTTACTTTATTCAAAGAGAAGTTGTGTTTGGGTTTTGCTCTTTAAAAGACTATATTTGGTACCATCACAAACAGAAGTTCCAAACTTTGCTAGAAGGGAAGTTTTTCTGGTATGCTTTGGTGCTACTTTCAAAACATGACTCAGTGATCCCTATGTGTGACTGGTGAACAGGCTGAGGAGTTTAAAAATACATCCCATTAGCCTAGAAATCTTAAGGAACCGATGGCAAATTTACATTTGGTTTTTGGAAGATACTGGTTGAGCGTTTTAGCACACTGGTTATTCTCAAGTTCTGCTTGCAAAAATGGCAACAATCGTTGGATTCCATTTGCTTTGTCGCTCTGAAAATGTCACCTTGCTCTGATTGGTTACAGGCTGTTTGAAATGCGACCATTGGTGCCCTACATCTGTCTAAATGTGGATGTGATCTATCAGGCTAGCATGCTACCGCACATCTCAATAAGATCTTAGCCCAGCTGAAAGCTCGCGTCCAAGCACCCTCATTTATGATCTTTGGGAAGTGACTGAAAGAAGATCACAAATATTATAAGTATCTTAAACAAGATCTCTCAACAATGTGACCAGGCTTCATCTGAGACCAAGCATGAAGTTTAGAAATCAAGGGCTTAGTGCAGTCCAGTTAGGGTATTCACGAACCTGACGAGGATTATTCCTGGGTGCTTCCTTTTAGAGGTTTAGAGAAATAGGTATATAGATCAACTTTATTAATCACAAACTGGGAAATTTAAGGAAATTTATTGGTCATGACAAGTCATGTGGGGGCCTCAGAGTTGATTAAGGGCTCATGGAGAAAATATCTCCCCCATCTGGCTTTGAAGGACCTAGGTATCCTCCACAAAGAGCGTCAGGAAGTCAGTATTACTACTACATCTGCCCTGAAATGAACCAAGTGGTGTATAAAATCAAATGAGATATTAGGGTTTCCTTCAATAAAACACCTCGCAAATGAGCATTTTTGGAGGATTGATGCCTCATTCCATTAGTCTTTAAGTATTTGTAGAATAAATGCTGAAGAACTCCAAAGCTAGATTTCAGAATCTCCGAGGCCCAAGACTTCAGCCTGGAAGGAAATTCCCATATCTGCTGGTGGTGGCTGATCAATATTCTCTGAGATACAGAACCTCCCTGTCGAACTTTTGAAAAGCAGTACCATGAAAGAAACTGGATTTATACTAGCATCCTAAAGTCTGTATCAGTACAGTATATTTCATAAGGCGGCATAAGGAGGAGCTACTAAATATTAGGGCATAATGTCACCTACAATATCTAACAATATATCACAAGCTCTTTTTTCTTTCTTAAACTAGTACATTAGACAACACTGCATGCAGATGTGGAAAAGAAAAGGAACAGGTTAAAGACCTGCAAAGGCTAATTTAAACTTCTGCATGAATGCTAAGGTGTAGCCTGACATGCACCTCTCTCCAAATGTAACGATGAGCAAGGATCCTCATGAACAGATTGGACGAACATAGAACATGACCATCCAGGGCCTGCTTTTCTAGCATGATTCTCTGCACACTCTTAACAACCAAATTATCTGACGTGGCATTTCAGTTAGCCTCACGCCAATTAAAATTAAAGACTAAGCCATTATCATATTATTAGAGTCTTCGCACTGCAGGCATAAAGACAGAGAACACAAACCATATTTTTATTAGCGACTCAGGGGAGTAATGACTCCTGCTCTACACCAAGTTCACAGAAATTAATTAGCTGGTAGGGCTGTAATGGCCTTGACATTTATAAACCCTTGCCCCCCCTCCCTCCCTGAAAAAATTCTGGCAAAGTGCCCATCTGACATTCAGTCTATTGAAGATAAAACAGTGCAGTCAGAGAGGGACTTCCTATCTTTGACTTGTGTTGTGAGAAATCACCTGATGTTAGTAAAATCAACATTTTGCCACTATATTTGACTAAACCCTGCTGCTCTTGATTATTCTTTATTCAAGTATTAAAATAATGTGCTTGGAAATGCCCATTTCTGTAGACGTGTAGATGTAACCACACTCAACGTCCATATCAATGGCACAACATAATGTGATGCTTTTCATCTAGAGTTGTATTCAATTGATTTTAAGACTTGGTGAGTGGCAGATTTCTTTCCTGACATCAAAAAAAAAAAAGAAAAAATTAAGTATAAGACTGGTAGTCATGTGTGACATTTCTGTGTACTTTGGGTCTGGTATCACTTTCATGTGATTCTAACTTTGCTGCAATCGTCTTCATGACAGTAGTCCTTATGAAGAAAGTTTTAAGATCTCACATTATCTTCAAGGTATATGTTAAAGTATATCTATCAACTGTTCAATTAAATATGTACAAGGCTGATGGGATCAGAGGAATAGAGGCATCATAGAATCTTTAAAATCAATAATGACCAGAACTATTACAGACCTCCTTCTTGCCCTTAGCTTGATGAAGTTTGCAAACGACGACATATAAATGTACTTTACAGCTCTGAAGTCGGAAATGCTAAATAGGGAAATTTCATTTAACAGCATCTGGCGGGTGCTGAACCATTTCTCACCTCTCCTGCTCCCTCCTCATCTTCATCATCTCTTCGTCTGACACCTGCGTCTCCTCTGGTCTCCACTTGCTGGAGCCTTTACGATCCATCTTCTCACCTGGCCGCTCGTCCTTGCGGTGCTTCCCGAACCTGGGGCACAAAAACATGAGCCATTGATATCCAGAGTTACCGGATCACCTGAGAAATTGCACAAAAGATGGAAGGTCGGAGGTCGCGGAGTCATTTTGAGGAAAATCTTTTTAAATTGTTGTAAGATAAGGCATCAGTGGAAAAACGCTCACAAATTTCACTGATGTGGCAGCAAATGTCATAAAACCTCTCCAAATGTGCGACTTAACAGCCAATCAGCATTTGAAATAAAGTGTTTGAAAAGTTTTTATTGCAAGTTCAAGCCCATTTCAGCTCGTTTAAAGTTGGGGAATAGGTGTAGATGTGGTAATTATATTCATAGGAAGGGAGGGACGCTTAATGAAATAGAAGCTATTGCAGAGATATTTCAGCTTGTCGGTAAAAAGCTGCAGCCTGTTGAAAGAAATGACTTTGGCACTGTGCTCACTTCCACAATGAACCTCTGTGATTATTCAAAGGGAAATTGGTCCACAGAGAACATCTCTGACTTTGAAAGAGACAATGATGAGAAAAAGCAGAAGGAGCGCTGCGAATGTGTGTGTGTTACTGAAAGAGAGAGTAGACAATGGAACTGTAAATAAATAAATAACGCACATGAGAAACAAAGCTAAAGATGGAGAGCTGAAAGTCACAGGATAAAAATTTAAAAAATAAAATAAAGGGGGGAGACCCCTAATGTGAAGTTTGTTTTAAGAAGGAAAGAAAGAAGTCTGGGAAGTCTCAAAAGCCAGGATGCTTGGAAATCAATGCAGAAGTGAAAGAACTGAAAACAGATTCAATCAATGTGAGGAAACGTGTAAAGGACCAACAGAACAAGCACATGAATCTGGTGGTGAGACCCAGTAGTGAACATGTGTAGGTGTGAGCTGAAGACTGGGAAAGAAAGAAAAAAATGACTGTGAATAAAGGAAAGAATAAAAAAACTAATGCAGAAAAGGGAAGTTCAAAGTGGAAAATATAATCAATGAGTAAAAAAGGAAATATCAAGAAAAAGAATTGATAAAAAAAAAGTATTTCTGTGTGAATCAAAAATTATATAAAAACACACATATATATGTGTGTGTGTGTGTGTGTGTGTTAAGAGCAAGAGAAGCCAAGGAAAAGCACCACACACGACGTCTCCAGCAGAGTTGAGACTCTGCTTGAGTTTAAATGATTGTGTACTAGTTTTAGACATTTACAAGGATCATTTGGACACAGGAAAAAAAAAACAACAAAAAAAAACCTTTAATGTCCTGCGTGAGTTAAGATTTTCCTAAATCATGAGACAACATTTGACTAAGGCCCAAAGCGTAATGGAAAGTGAGCTTTAACAGCACGCATCCCGCATTGTTCTGGCCTGACTGTGACTGAAAGACCACCCATGTGGAGATTCTGCATCTGGGACCTCATTTAGAAATTTTACTTACAATTAATTTTGACCTTAAAATTATGGGGTTGTTTTTGTAAACAAAACAAAATTTCTAAGTCTACAAAAGCCTCATTAGAATTGGATGCCTGCCCTCAGCAAAGTGGAGATTCCCTTTAAATGATTTTCCTCCGGGTTGTTTAGGGGGTGGTAATGATTTGGGTACGTATTTATACAAGGTGTGAAAAATCAACTGCCAGGTGCAGAGTGTTTTAAAAGCAGCATGTAATTTTATATGAATGTCATGTCTAATAATAAAGGAGTATCCATAGTAACAATAAAGACAGGGAGGATTTAAGGCCTCCTGACAGCAAGAGAAAATAATAAAAATCAACCAGTCTAACACTTACTATGTACTGCAAGACCATACCTATTGTCCATTAACAAATACTGAAAATTGCCTTAAGTTCTGTTTTTTTCTAAGTATGGTAAATGCAAAAGTGATACAGTGTAAAAACCCACAATAAAGCATTCGCTTCAACAAATAAAGGTTTGAGTTGTTTTAGATGATGAAAATATGCTCTTTTTGTGGCTCCACTCTTTGTAACAGACTACTCATAAGAACTTTACAAAATCTAAATAACCAACCAACCAACCAGCAAAAAAAACGGCATGAACACAACTTGCAGGTCCTCGTCCCTCCCTCTCTGCTGTGCTTAAGCTCTGCCTCCAAAGCCCATCCATGCTGGTCAGGCTTTTGTGTACAAACAGACTAGTTACCATGTAAATGCATTAGTGGCAATAACTGACATTAATTATTGATTCTTCCTGAATGTTACTGCTTATAAACTTGATAAAGAACATAAGTCGATGCCAGAAGAATTCTTTCACGCTGTTAAACTACTTACTGCAAAACAACAAAAATGGAATTTCTGCTTAAACAACTGATCTTTGTTGGGTTTTCACTCTAACCTTAGTATCTTGCTAACTAAAAACGTGTTACTCTATATAAAGCATACTTTAGAGATCAAGGATTTTAATGGCTTTGGCCATATATGAACCTTGATGCTGTCAAATTCACACCAAAACGTTTTGCGAAGGAAATTTCAAGGTCAATTCCAGTTCCATCAATGTAGGCCACTTTCAATTTTACTGATTGCAGGGACGTAAATTGGATATGGGATTCTTTGAACCCATAAAAGTCTAGACATAGGTCTCTGAGGTATCGACCAATATAGCCCCTGTTTAAACCCTAACAAGATGACACTAACTTATATTTTGAAGGTGTTTTGTCAGCAGTCAAATAACTGCCTGACAACTGCTCATATAAATGATTGTCCATCTTTTTATTTTTTTAGCAATATCTTTTTGCATTTTTTTTTTAAACTTGGAATATCATGACAACTAGGACAACACAAAGTGCAAGAGATCTCTGTGGTGGAAATGGAAGAGACCAAGAGATGGGAATTAGCAGGAGAAACTGCCACCATGAGAGGGAGGAGAGATGAAGGTTCATTTCCTGATTAATCTAACTGTGTCTGTTTGAAATACTCAAAATGACAGCCTGGAGTTAATGTGAAGAGCAGGAGTGATCTGTCATGGCAAGAGGGGGCTGACACTTTTTCTCTCCACACCACTAACTGTCATTAACTCTTTAAAAACAGCCCCCATACACGCGCAAATCCAAACGCAATCGGTAAGATTTATGACTGAATGGACGGGCAGAATATTAACCAAAAACATTTAAAAAGAAAAGATTGAAATGATCCCTCCCCCAATGAAGGGACACAAACAGGCTCTCAATGTGCCACAGCATGAAGATTATTACAACATGATTTCAAGAAAAAAAACCAAACACACACCAATGAAAACTGTAAAATTAGAGCAGCCCTCAAATCCTGGGCAACGACTGTCCTTGTCAACGCCAAGCCAACGGAGCGGGTGCTGCTTCTGAGTCCAAGAGATGATCAGAGAGTGAGGGAGACGGCTTCAGAGCTGGCAGCCTGCGCTGTTGGCAGGGGTTGACGGTAATGATGCTTTGATTGGGACGGAGTGTGAGGCCTCGGAGACATGAGAGGGTCAGGCACTGGCAGCTCTGTTGATCACACAGACACACGTACCCCCCTTCGCTGTCTGCAGGCTCCCCACTGCCGACCCGCCCCTCCCACACGCCAACAAACATGAAAGTACAAACTCCCCGACACCCCTGCACCACAAAAACACTCATTCAAACGCTTGCCGCTCAGCAGAAGCTCTTGACGTACTGTCGGGATCTTACTCGCCCTCGTCACATTTGCGCAACACTTTCTGCAATATATAAAACCAAAACACACACAAACAGCGACCTTGTCCACAAACACAGCCTCCCTCTGTTGTTTGGGACGGCGCAGACACACACGCGTGCATTTGCATGCTATTTCATCATGACAAGCTGAGACTGACACAAGTGAAACGTGCAAACTCTGATACCTTCACGCCCCCATCTTTCCTTTTAGTAACATATTTGTTGCTAAGTGCTCACGGCTGTGGTGTTTGCTAAACTGCAGCTCCCACATATCACCTGCCAAATACAAAATGTGGGTGTTAAGTAGATGAGGTTTTTTTTTTTTGCTTTTTGCTTTGATGTTTTTTTTTTTTTTTTTTTTTTTTTTTTTTTTTTTTTCTTTTTTTTTTTTTTTTTTTTTTTTACATTTTTATTTATTTATTTATTTTAAGTGCTGTTCTGGTTGTCTGGTTGTTTTTCATTTCATTTTGCAAAGTCAGGCAGTACAAGAAAAAAAAAAGATTGAAAATAAAATATACAAGGAGGTAGCTAAATAAAAACCTGTGTCATACGAATGGTGGAATTGTTATTCATTAATAAAACATTTTTGGCCAAAATGAAGAGAGATGGTGAAAAATAAAGTGTTTCTTGTGTCAATACTGAAAGAATGTCGAGGTTTAGTCCTTTCTGCTTTGGAAGAAGTTCTGTTTTCTACATCATCTACAGTGTAAAATGGGGGGAAAAAAAGCTTAATTTATATGAATTGATTTGTTTTTTTTTATTCCCAACATTAACAGAGTACATCTGTAGCTTTTGTTGCATAATCTTGTGTTCCATAATGACACTTATGCATCCTGACTCCATGCCACACGCAGACGAATCAACCATCATTATTCTGAAGCACACAGCTGTCTGTGCCAGTAAACACTGGGTGCTGATCAAACTGGGAGCCAGGATGAGTCTTAATGGAGCAAATCTGATGTGGCCACGACTGAGCCAAATCACAGCAGAACACTTATGTTTTAACGACGCGCACCGATCGCTATCATATGGGAGGAGAGGACGGAAAGTGGACGCTCCTCTCTGTCAGAGGCTGACTTCAGCGTGCATCTGTCAGTGAGCAGATTGTCCGGGCTTAATTTCTCTGTGAATTGTGCAGCCTACGATTACAGACCCTTCATAACACAAGGGCCCATCTTTACTTTTTGATACCCATGGAAGTTAGCGTGACAACTTCAACCCTGGTCCTCAGGGTCCACTGTCCTGCATGTTCTACACGTTCCCCTGCTAGAACACATTTGGCTCTGATTGGTGGGTCATCGACAGACTTAGATCTTCATGACAAGCTGACAGCCATCCAATCAGATGTGACTGAGCAGGGAAACATCTCAAACGTGAAAGGACAGTGGGGTCCTGAAGACCAGGGTAGAAGACCACTGTGTTACATCATCACCTTAAATGCATAAGAAAAAGGTTTGGACCACATGCGTCAAACTCAAGGTCATGTCATGATTGTTGAGATGAAAAAAACAAACAAACAAAAGAAACACATGAACTTTTAACTTTGAATTTGCCGCACAAACCTGTGAAAAGTCTAACCTCAGACTCCTGAGATTCAATTTACAGTGCGTGCACTGTAAATGTATGTATGTGTGCATGCCCTCGTTTCAAATTACAGGGTTTATATGAATGCGAACTGTCAGAATGACAGTAAGTCATGCATCGATGCATGTGCATCACTGTGATTACACAACTGTGTGTGCTTGAGAGTGTGTCTTTTCCACGAGCCGTTTCGTTCCCCATAATGTAAACTCCAGTTATCGGAAGTGATTCCACCTGTTGCAGAGCTGAATGACTCAACTCCATCTGCTGACAGAATTCACAGCTCTTTAGCTCACTTTTTGTTACTCAGCTTTGTCATTCATTCATTCAGTGATTTGTATAGATCATTTTCTTTGCTTTTTTCTTATGCCATGAATGCAATAATTGTGCTCAAATGACTTTTGTGAAAATCTTTTCTGAGAAAAAGCGCCTTTTTATGTTTTCCTCCAAATTTTGAGTAAATAAAAACTGGATGAGACCGACGTGAAGCACAAATCTGCAGCAGAGGAACCTCATGGATGTCAGTCTACATGGAAACATCTTCGTGGATCAGCAGTTTTTAAGCATCCTCATCACTTTCAGCACCTAAAACCTGCAGAGCTCGATGTGATTTTGAAATGTTAAATTCATCTGCTCAAGTAAACAATTTCCTTACCTGTAAATTTGTCACACTACCTTATTTTCAGTTGCACATTTCACCCTCGGATAACCACAACGTACTACTAGTGAAAGACAAACAACTGTCTAGTTGTTTTTCATTAAACTTGTTCCACGTCTGTGTTTTTCACGGGCTTGAGTCTAGCAAACATAAAACTGTCACCTATTAGGTAACATGTGTATGTATGTAAACATATGTGATTAACGGCAACAGACTATACGACAGCTGGAGCACCGAGGCTGCGGTGAAAGAATTAGGAAGAGGGAGATAAGCCACAAAGGTCAAGATGCCTGGGAGTCTAATTTGGAAATTACATCCCTTTTTTCTTTGTTTTATTTATTTATCTTAAAATTATCTCTTATTAAATTATTAATAGTGTCCTTCACAGACAAGTCACACATCTGTAGGTCTACAAAGGGTGACAGAGCCTTGAGCTCCCAGGCTATTATGGTCTTTTACTCTGTAGTCTCTTAGACCACCTCTTAGTTAAGCTACTGTCAGCCTAGGTTGCTGGGGGGACTCTTATTGTACACTAAGCATCTTTTATCAGTTTGTCTCTCTTCTCTCAGACTGTCCTCAATCATTTAATGACATTAACATCTCCTGTAGTCTCTCCCCCTTCTCCTTCCAACCACCAAATGTTGTATATTTTTGTGCCTCTCCTTTCCTTGTCCTTCATCCTCTCTCCCTCCTCTTTTCTTCTTCTGCCCACCCATGAGCCGGGTCCTTCTAAAGGTTTCATCCTCAGAGTTTTTTCTTGCCGCTCTGGGGGTGGGGGGGGTGTCAAGTTCTGAGTCGCTGACAAGTGCCTAAAGACAACTTGTGTTGTAATAGATGCTATATAAATAGAATTGACCTGAACATATCGGTTTGTGTCAACAGCAGACGAATAAAACAGCTGAGGTTGCAAATTAAATTTTCTTTTCCACATAATGAGATTTGAACCCTGTTTATATATAGTTAGATCGTAGGATATTTTACCGTCAACATGGAAAGTCAATCAGCAAAACATTTTATAAAACTGCAGGACAAGACAGTTGTGTTCACTGAAAGAGGATTGGAAGCTCTGAGTCACCGTGGAGAACCAAAAAAAAAGCAATGATGAACATACTGAATATTAACGTTTCAACCTGGGCATTAGGTTTACGCCACTGCCAATTTACTGCACACCAAAGCCTTGAATAGGGCTCAACAAAGTTTTAATACTCATACATTCTCAATATGCTCAACAGCTCTACTGGGCATCCTGGTAGAAGAAACAGTAACATGAAAAGAGTCTTACCTGAACATGTCCCCGAGTCCCTTCATTATGCCCTTCTTCGGTTTTCCCTTGTCTTTGTCCTTCACTCCCTCCTGCTTCTTCCTCTCCTTTCCCACCTTGTCTTTGTCCTTCTTCTTCTCCTCTTTGGCGCGGTTGGTGCCATTGACCAGGGGTTTTTCTGTGCTGGACAGCGGGGTGTGGTCTGCCACCGTGGACACAGAGTCTCTCCCTGACCGTGAACTCTCCTCTGTGTCCTCCTCCACTAGAGAGAGAGGGAGACAAAAACCTTCAAAAAGGAAAATGGAGAGCTGGCAAGGAACATACCAAGAACTGTAACCAAATAAAATACAAACCTATAGGTCTGATAGACGCTTAATTATGTCTTCCTAGCACCCGATCTTAAAACTAATTAACTACATGTTTCAAAAGATTGAAGAGCTCTACAATGACATAAAAACCAGATGGAGACTATTAGATGCCAGATTATGAAATTATAAAGAGCAGTACATTATTGTCCCATTTCATTATGTTGTAGGGGTGTTACTCTAAAGTAGTTGAAGAGTCATTAGGCCATCAGACAAATTTAAGATACTCGCCACCCGTAGCAGTTATTGAATTTCACAGTAGTTTAATAACAGAAGCTAACAGTTCTTCACAGTAGATGTTAATGCCCACCTGTGGTATTTTATCATTTTCTCATGAATGCATTGCTATATAAAAGTTTGAAAAGAACTCGAGGATATAAGTACGGCTCTTTAGCATTAAGCCTCATGTACTGTATTCGCTTTTTATCCTGCTTTCACGGATGTCTGGTGAAGCCAGAACTCTTAAACGGACCACCTGGCTACAATGCCTCTCCGCATATTCCTGTGTGTCCTGACGACTGAAAATGAGAACAATTTCCCCAGAATATGTCGGTGCGTCACAGACTATCTAAGCCTCTGATGTCGAGCACAGTGGAGGTTGCTTCCTGAGTCATCGATGCGCCATCGCCACAAGCAGCTGTCAGATATTGAGCATTAGTCAAAATACTGTCACCCTCATGCACAAATTTGAAAAGCCACAGCACAGTTTTAAAGACTGACACATCATCACTTTCATTGTTAGGAATCATCATAGCTGTGTTAATGGGATTTGGCATTATTTTAGCAGCCCATAATGCAACATCACGCCATCCACTGATTATCACTTCACTGTCTGACATATTCCAGATATTACAGGTTAACTCAGGCGGAAGAATCTCGCTGAGGCTTGAAGACAGGACTCCCGCCTGCTGATGACAACTCAGACATTGATAGAGCAAACCTGTGATTTAAATAAACACATATATCGAAAAGAGGCCTGTCTTTAAATTCCACATGAGTCTGCAACATCTATATCTTACAAGTCTCCATGCCCTCGTCATCGTCGTCTGTGGCAGCTGGTCGGTCGTAGGATTTGTCAATGGCTGCCCTGAAGCTTTCGTTGCAGCCACGCCCCCTGATGATGCGGGGGCGGGGCCTGTGGAATGGGAGGTCCCCGTTGAGGGTGACCTCCGCAACAGCAGTCTGGAGGCTCTCAAGAGAGCTGGACTTCTTGAGGCCCAGCGATGGTCCGACATCCTTTGTGGAAGAACCTGGTGGAGGCGGGAAGACAGAAGTACTGAAGGAATGTATTTGACCAAACACCCTCAGGTCCTCAGTGGTGATCCTATTAACGCCACAATATAAAACTGAATGTTTACTGTCCACTACACTCCACTGACCTCAGTTTCAGCTTAACTGTTGCCAAGTTATTATTACCGAGCTTTCATAAATATGACTTTTAACTCAACCCCTTTGGACGGGGAAAAACTTTATGTGGGAGGTTTTGTGAGCAAAACTGTGGTAAAAAGAAAAGTCTGCAATTAAGTTGAATGGTTCGATTGATATTTAAAAACTTGTACAGGATGTCAAGTAATTGTATTCTCTGATAATCTCACTTTAATATGCTGGTCAGAGACCCACTATAGCCTACAGACCAGTTTCACCCACAGTGTTGTGGCACAGTAGTTAACCATAGGAGGTCTTCAGGCATGGAGGGATCCAATTTTACTTAAATACTCGTTGGTTAAATAAACATTAAGTTACAACAATTTATTTACTTTTTTCACCTGTGCTATACGTTTGGCGACTAGCACACTCATTTAAAAACTCTTCCATGTTGGATGACCCTATGAGCTTGCTAATTTCATTTAATTTTACAATCATGACGCCTGAACGAGGTGGTGACGACAAAAAATGGATTATTAGGTGGTGGTGTTTGGGATTTTTCTCATTCCAAAATGTCCCGTTGAATGTTGAAATACATTGCATGAGACCACAGCTCTAATGTTCATCTTAATTTTGAAAAATAAACAACTGTAGACCGTTACTGCCATCTGCAATTCAAAGGTGTGTCTTCTTGTGCAGGTACAGATTGTATTTGGTGGAGCATGTAAAAGTCCATCTTGCAGAGCCCAAAAATACCAGATGAACCTTTAAATTAGTACTTAGTAACAGAGTTGTTTTTCTGGGTTTTCTTTGGTCAAACTGATCAAATTTACTCGGGTAGACTTTTTTTTAATTGTATTTTCCTTTCTTACATAGTTCAATTTGTGCCTTATTATCTTATTAAGTGTCACTTTCTACAATGCATGCATGAATACAGCTTCACTACAACCTTTGACAGAGCATCACTTATTATTATTAACGCCAGAGTTTATTAGAGTGGAGCTCTAAATCCATATTTAGATCACTTCACAACTAACAGCATAATGAGACGATATGGACATACATGAGCTGGAACGTGATGCCGTTGTGAGCTTGCTATTATGTCAGCGTAAGGCCCAGGAGACCTCCAGTATTACATGTACTGCTCTCATAGTACGGAAGCAAGAAATGTTTCTTCTGCAGTGGGTTGTGTACGCAAGCAGATGTCAACGCTTTGTCAAGCTGCAAGAATATTACAACCTGGAGGCAATAAAGTCTATGGCTACAAGATAATCCCTAATATTATTAAGAGCTCGCCTTAAAAGTATTCTTAATGACAAAGAGTTGTGATGCTTAAGCAATGCAATTATCTTCAGAGTCAAGTTGAATGAAAGAGTGATTAATAGCGACTGAGCAACAACACACACGTGAGACAAGACACTTTCTGCCAGTTCCAGATGTCCAGCAAGCCGATCTGTCCCAAGTGTGACCTCAGAGTTTTCCTCGAGTGCACAGCTGTTTGACGTTGGATTCAGGGAAATATTCCAACACCATGTGATCCTCCAGGTGGAAATCCACAACAAATGTTGTTATTGTGCACAGCAAGTGTGATGGCGGGTGGAAATCATACGAACCGCCCCTTCACGATCACCGTTAACACGCGCAGAGCTTCCTTCTGAAACTGCATTACAGATTAAATCTGACCTGCTCCTAAATTCTGAAAGTAGATCTTATAAGATGCCATATCTTTATTTTCCCCGTCATCCATTCTGCAGAGCCATTTTACATCTGCAATACACTAAAAACTGTGGGAAGACTGAACCAGACCCACTTCACCTGAACACAAGTGGTCTCCTAAGGGACGATTAGAAATAAGTCCTGACACAAACACGCTGTAATCAAACGCGGACGAAGCCTCCTCATCGATCGCGTGTATTCGTGTGTGTGTCATTCCTCTTGACTGACTACAAATTTCATTACAAGATGAGGCTGTAAGTGGGGAGGGAGGAGGAAAAAAAACATCAGCAGAATTGGTGGAACATGACAGTTTAATTAAAGTAAAACAATTCCTACAGTTGTGCAGGCATAATTCTCGTTCCCATATGGCACCTTTCGCACGCTAAGAACACACACGGTGGGGGTAATAATATTAAAAATGACGAGGAGGCACGCAGGTAAATGAAAGATACTCTAATCTCGTGGGTGATATCGCTGCGGCAGACTAACACAAGATGTGGTGGTGCAGAAAACTTGATGACAGGGAAGCCAAGAGTGAAAGAAAAGGATGAGGGGAAGGAAGAATGACAGGTTTGAAGGATGAATTAGTGTAGGAAGGACAAAAATCAAGAGTCGGAGAGTTCGTTTAGGTGGACATCCAAGTTTTTCAATGTCGTTATCCACTGCACTGCAAGATACATTTGTCAGCATGACGTCAATTTTATTGCTCTCTGGAGGACGTGGACATCATCCATACGACCTCAGCTGGGTGACAACTTTAAATTATGTGACAAGACAAAGGCGGTCTGGCAAATACGCAGCTGCGATCTGGCCAACGATGTTACAAAAGCCATGAAAAAGTCCCTTGATGATTAAAGTACCACTTTAGCATCATCTGTTCAGTACTTTTCTCAGCTTACTAAGTAAACGCTGCGCAGAAACGCACTAAAAACTAAGTAGCACTGCGCACGAAAGACACTTGTGAAAACTGAAAAGCTGGTAAAAGTGCATATACAATATAGTGCCTATCAGATAACAGATAATTAATTACAAGTCAGTCAGTTATTATCTGTCTTACTAAAGATGTTCAAATCTTCTTCTTTATTGACTTATTTTTAAATGTTCTCTTTTCTTTTACTGTATTACAAGCGTAAATAAGTTGATGTACTATTATTATTAATATTGTTGAGTGTTGTTAGCTACAAATACTCACTGAAAAGCTACACCAAAGCTCTTGAGACCATAAAATGGTATTTGGGCCAGCCTAATTAACATACCAGATCAGAAATTCTACATTTAACATGAAAACTGCATCTTGAGCACAGACCAAAACAACAAAAAAACCATTAAAGTCATGCTTCCTGTATTGGAAGGCTTTCATTATTTTAATTATCTATTAATGCACAAACATCTTTTGCTTTCTTAGACTTGAGGAAATGTCTTCAAAATAAATTTGGATGAAATGTATTCAAATCAGGATATAATGATGAAAATGACCAAGCTGGCGCTTACGATGAGGCAGACTAAAAAAAGAGACGTAACGGAAGATGAGAACAACAAAAAAACCTGAACTAGAAATATATATATATATATATATATATATATATATATATATATATATACACACACACACACCACATTAGGATGCAACAACCAGCTGCTGCTTTGAAGGTCACCTTAAACCTGGAATCTGAAACC
>JBAMYA010089519.1:0-21994 GCA_037176975.1 Arrhamphus sclerolepis | reverse complement strand
GTCCCTAGGTGTGAGTGAGAGTGTGAATGGTTGTCTGTCTAAATGTGGCCCTGCGATGGACTGGTGACCTGTCCAGGGTGGGCCCCTGCCTTTCGCCTGAAGTGAGCTGGGATAGGATCCAGCAGACCCGTGACCTAGTACAGGACATAGCAGGTATAGATAATGGATGGATGTTTTTTTGTTTTTTTTCTTGCTGTAATTATTTATTATCTTTGCTGAGGTATTTTGGGTACTTTGCTCATACAATATTGCTGTTTATTATTTTCTTTGATTTTTTTTTTTTTTATTATTATTATTTTTAGTGTGATGTGGTTTCTGTGTACTGAGAAATAACCTAATTCTTGTGTTTATTGTCTTGGGGGAGGGGCTTCTGCCATAAAAGGGAGCAGAGTGTGAGACTGAGGAGAGAAGTTGTGTGTACACTGCAGGTGGAAGCTGCAGAGGTTGACAATCTAAGAGATGTACATAGGGTGGTTAAGGGGTCTCTTCACCTGGCCTCTTTGGTGAATAGTTTCTTCACATTTTGGAATTTTGGAGACCGGCACAATAAAGGCACCTAAACCAGACGCCTGACTAGACCATATTTATTTCCCTGTAGACTGAATCCACGACAGACACAAGAGTACAGAAGTGCATGAAAAGTATTTATTTCATTTAAACACTGTTGAAACAGCAATAGTACAATAACAAGCAGCTTAATGTTGTTAATTAGCTGATCGTATCCCTTAAAGCAGTCACTGGGAGTAAAATCTTTAATGACACATAGAACCATTTTTTGCCCGATGATGAAAGGTAGTACATGTGTCATGCTGGTAGACACTTAAAGAAAGGTCTCTTTTCTTTTTCATCTTCCATTAATTTATTTGATGCTCTCAGTGTCACAGTTACACCTTGATAGTAATTTCAGATGTTGAGGTGAATGTCCTGAAGCTGCTAAAGCCACCTGCAGTGTGAAAACTCCCTGAGTGTTTTTACATGGCTGCGGGGTTGTTGATCTTGCCCATGAAGAGGAAGCTCCTGGTGGAGTGCTCCATGATAAAGACCAGGAAGGGCCTGTCGAGCGTCAGGGTTTCAGGCATGCTCATGGGCATGATCTCAATGGTGGTTGCAGCTGCTGCCTCCGTCCCGGTTTCATCCACGCTCAGCACAGCCTTGTGGGACACCTGCAGGAAAACCAGCAGACAGCAGTCAGAGCCTAGCTTGACTTGGAAAAGCCATGTGGTCCCTCCAGCTTTGATAAACTCGAGTTTAGTGAACCTACCTTTGAAACTTTAAGCTTAACCTCTTCGGATATGCCAGAGAAATCAGCATCATCACCAAAAGCATTAGTTGTTCCCAGTTCTTTCAGAGTGTCATCCAGAGAGGCATCAGCAGAGATGGAGAACTTGGGCATGACAAGATTGACATTACTGTGGAAAAAATGAACATCATTTATATACAAAAATATGTGCTTTATCCTTAAAAAAAAAACACACACACACACAGTTTATAACCATTAAGCCGAAGCATTAGTAAATCCTCTTACTTCTTGAAGAGCGAGTCATGCCAGTGCCTGATGTAGTCCTTGTTGATGTAGCCTTCAACCTCACCCATCTTGCCTTCATCAGGCAGGACAATCATCATGGAGGTGTTGCCCTTGTATGGCAGCAAAATGACAGTGGTGTGGTTGTCATTGTCCTCATAGTAGTCAAAACGTCCCATCTTCTTCATCATGTCCACCTGAACTTTAGTGTTTTCGTCCACAGTGAACTCTCCCTTGGTCGTCAGGTTTCCATCGAAGGGTTTCTCCCACTGTCCTGTTCATGATAAATGAAAACGAATTAGAAGCGGAGCTTTACTTGAAATCAAAAACTGCAAGCTGTTTTATAATATCTTTGCTTTAAGTTATCTTTCTACTGATTTATTTTGGAGCATGCTTTTTCCTTCATCATTTTCTTTAAGACAATGAAACATCTCAATCTGAAGTCTGCCATTTGTTCTCCTTAAGATCATCTAGGTCCTACCTCTGAAGAACACATAGTTGATCAGCACCATAGCCATTGAAGGGTCCAGGTCCTTCACTAGATCCTTAATCTTGTCTTGTGTTTTGCTTGCAATTTGGGCATTGATTTCAGCTGCAGCCTCATCAGGTTTAGAAAAGTCAACTTTGAAGACATCGCCAGAGTAGTAGCGCTGGATGTCTTTTAGGAACTGTTCCAGAGGACTGAAACCAGTGCGCACAGCAACTGAACTGCCAACATCCAGCTGCTGGTCCTTCTGACTTTGGCCGAGCATTTGGAAAAGATGCTGGTAGCCTTCACTGACTTGTTCCTGGCTCATGGAGCTGTAGCCCAGGGTGGAGAACAACTGGCTGTGGGTGTCACCACGTGCCCCCGTCGACAGCATGGACAGGGCGGTGGCAATGCCAAGTGGCGAGTAGAAGATGTTTTTTCCAGGCGCTACCTTGCCATTCAGGTTTTTGTAGAGGGCAAAGGCAAAGTCGGCATTAGGACCAAACAGTTTGTGGCAGCTTAGCTCGTGCTCATGATTGTGTCCAAAGTGGTGATCCGCCCAGACCACAGTCAGCAGCAGGGCTGCTAGAGAACAACTCACAAATATGCTGCGCATCTTCAGAGCCTGTCCAGAGAAACACAAGTCAGCTGGGTTAAGCCAGGTAGGTCATAGTCTTATTTTGTCAGAAACAGCATAGATCCAATCAGGAGGTTGACAAGATTTGCCAGAGTTTCACCTTCAAACTTTAAATCTTTTAAAACGTTTCCAGTGATGATGCAGACAATAGTGCTAAAAAAAAGTCAGTAGAATTATATGCTTACCTTTACTGTCCCCTTTGCTGCAGAATGTTTGTCAGAGTGTTCCCATTTATATAGAGGAGCTCAAAGAAATATCTGACAGTCTGGTGAAAAATTAACCAAGGTCAGTCCCTCTTCTCTTGTCCTGAGCTGGGACGTATCTGGACAGATATCTGTCTGCCTGCACTGATGCAAGACACCTCACTCAGCATAAAACAAGTGACAAACAGTGGTGAGATAAAAAAGACTGCTCTAAAGATGTGTGTGTACGGTATTTGAATTGCATCATGACATCGTAATCGTATTTATGAACTAGCCAGAAGAATCAGCTGGTGGCTCCTCAGCATGAAACTAATCAGTCTTTTCAAAAAAAAAATGTACATCCAATTACTCTTAGTCAGAAACTGCAGCACTTACAGTACATGTTATAGCATTAAAACTACAAAAGTTGGCATCAGCTCTTTGATATTTCCCAATAACTAAAAATACTGAAAAGTAAAAGGTATTAACTTTGACTTTTATACTTTTTATACAGAATATTAGCTCTGGCTGTATAGTGCAGCTTAAATGTTTAATTTTTAAGTCTGATTGGAGTGCAGGAGTATGTCACATCAAATCTTCCATTTCATTTGCAGTCAACGAAAATGAGCTTGAGCTAAAGTTTACACAGCATCACCAACCGTTTCACAGCAGCCTCTTCAACATGAGGCAGGTGTTGCCAATGACACAAATGAAGGTTCTCTTCTGTTTAGGTACAAAGCCTTGATTAGTGAGATAAGTAGTCGCTGTGTTTTCCCACTATCGCAATCAAAAATGGCCTCTGTGAAACGCTCTGTTAATGTAGCCATGAAATCAATGCAGAAGGTGAAGAAGTCAGTCCGATTTTAATAGGCAGCAGCAGTCTTCACTGGTTTTTACATGAAAGCCACATTGGTGAGACAAAGACATCAAAAGAACAACGTTTACAGCATATTGTATAGGTGCAATCATGTGCAAAAGATAATACCTCCTCTTTTAATCTGAGGATTATAAAATAAATTGCTGCCAGGTGCTGCTAATAAACAAGTCCATAATGAACTGATTATTAGCAGGTGTGCAGAGCTCTGTAAAAGCAAACATTTTGGCAGTTTGTTGTTTGGAGCATTCAGCAATGGTGTTAGAGAAGCAATTGTTGCACTGGAAAGGGATATAAAAAATTAGCCTAGTAATCTACCGCTGGCAAATTTGAATTTGCTCAGCAGGTCAGTTTAGCAAGTACAGCCAGGAGAAATGCTCCTCTGTTGAACATGGAGCTATGACTGAAGTTTGCAATACTGGATCTGAGCAAAAAAAGCCTCTGGAACAATGTCGTATGGGTGGATTAATCCAAAGAAGAGTTTAATAACTTTAAAACCAAATGCAGCACTTCAGTAGAAGCACCTCACACTCCCTCACAAGCACAGAAGTGGGGACATGATGACCTAACAGTGAATATACAATCTTATATCTTTTGGTTTGGCCTGAAAGACTTCAGAATGAAAGTTTAGCAAAGCAGCCTGAAGCTGTTGTCTTCACATATAGTAGAAGCTAGCCTGAGGATGCTAGCGTGACTTGCAGGGCAGCCGGGTCCTCCTGTGGAGTGACCTTCAAGGCCCGTCCCAGTTGAATATTGGACCACTAGCCAACAAATAGCTGATTGCACTCAGTTTCAGAAGAGACTACAAACACACTCTTGAGAAAGCCTATGGGTGATGTCACAGAGGGTTGGTCTGGTTCTTCTTCTTTTTTTTTTTTTTTCTTACGTTTCATGGGTAATAATCACTCAGGGGTAGAAAATTTTAGGCAGTCTTCCCAGGAGGCCGTCATAATGCAGTTGCACTCAGTTGTTCATATGAATAATTAAACAAGCTCAGGAGTGAAGTTGAAGCCTTGTCTGTTTTCTCACCTCTGCACTCGTGGGCTGCTGCTGCATTCGGTTGTCATTCTTCCACCTCCGAGTGTCTCATCGTCTTCCACATGACTCATAAACCTGGGGTGTCCATGAATCAGCCAGAGCCTCTCTGATTAATAGGCTGACATTTCTCTTACTTGTGATAGATCTGCTGTCCTTTTCATCAAACTATCCTCTATTCATCATGTTCTTAGCGAGGTAAATTTCAATGTGATATCTCCTCACTGCTGGCTGACTGAAGTAAAAATGCACTAATCTCCCAGAGTTAAAATGTGACACTAATTCACGAGCCATTTCTTTTGTGTCGGAGAAGAAGCCTGGATTCTCTTGCAAAGCAATTTTCCAATAATTGCATAAGACGATGAAGAGATGTTAGGGGAGGAAATGGGTTTCACAGTGGGGGAAAAGAAAGACTACAGAGAAAATACTTTTGTAATGGAAGAAGAAATGTTTTATGTTTTTGCAAGTAAAGCAGTGATTCAGTCACAAGGATGAATTGCTGCCATTTAAATGTCTTCTGATTTTGTGAAAAATGAAAAGTAAACAATGAATCATCTTATAATGTTGGAAAACAAAATGCACAAGCTTCTGTGAACTGTTGTGTTCATAATTTCCCAACATATTTTATATCATTGGAGCAAACCAAAGCTGTCATGCTCTCTAAGTGAATTCAGTGAAGTGTAAAAAAACGCTCTTGTCTAGATGTCTGTGGGATCAGCAATTCTCCCAATGAGCAGCACGATTCCTGTGGGATCATCATAAATTATGAGCATGAATGGTCTGTCAAAGGTTATTCTTTGGGGTACAGAGAAGTCCAGAAGGGTGTCAGGTCTCCCGTTTTCTTCTGATTTGGACTCTTCCACCGCCAGCATGACCTCATGAGGGGCCTTAATGCAAGGACACAGAAACAAGCTGTTTGAATGAAGTGAAGCAGAGTCTCCTCAAACAAAAAACACATCATTTAAACTAAGAACAACCTCAACAATTTTCAGCATTTTTGTCTCCAACGTTCCAGAGAAAATGGATGACACGCCGGTGTTCTTTAGCAGGTTTTCTAAACTGTAGGATTTCCTCAGTTGAATCTTGGGCAAAAGGATTTCTGCCCGCCTGTGAAAACAACAATCAATACGTTAATGGATTTGCTCTAAACTGTCTTGTTACAACTTGTGGGACCTGCACTGCAGGCCTTCGTTCGCCGTTGCAGAGTGACAGGTAATTATGGCTGATTTAGTATCTTCTCCGCATCATTCATCATGCTACAGACCAAAAGAAGCAAGAGACTGCTGGAGACCAATGCGAGAATGTGACATAGCTCCAATAACTAATAATCAAACAACGTTTGTAGCATGTAGAGTGCTCATATCTTGAAGCAGCATAACTGTTATAACTTTTGCATGCCAATATTCAACCATTAATGTGCATTCACATAAATGAAAAAAATGAAGTTCAGTGAAACTTAATTTATATTCATAGCATCCAAACTGGCTTCAGTCATAGATAACCATGGTGACAAAGCGGCCTGAAATGAAATACAGCTGGATACTGTTGGGATTTGGGTTTTATTTAGCATAGGTGGTTTTGTTTCTATTAACTTTACTTACCAGTTCTATTTTGATAATCTGTTTCTCTGTTTGGTTTTGTTCAGTTTTACTTCCTCTGTCCCTTCTGTCCCTATTGTTTGCACCTGCGTCTCGTTAACTCCGGTGTATATGAGGTTGTGTCTTTATCTGCTCCTTGCTGGACCATATATGTTTGAACCCCATTGCTCTGTGTTGCGTTTTTGCTTTCTGGAATTAAAGGAATGCTCTTGTGGATTCCTCCTGTCTCCTACATTTGGGTCCGACTGCAACCTCATGCATAACGCACTCCTAGTGTTGTAAAGGATCTGACAGTTGTCATGGATGTAATGTGGAAAAAGATATTTTTGTATCAGGCTGTAAATATGTTTAAATCACCTGCAAAGTTGACACTTTCAACATTGGATTCAATGGGGATTTGCTCTGTTTTGCAGCCAGCACCTAGTGGTCAGAACAGGAACTGAAACAACAAGTACTTCTTTAGCGTCAATCCAGAAGTGGGATGGCTTCCACCTGATCATACATTGAACTTCTTGGTGCATAATTTAAACTAGATTAGATTTGCTTTGCTTTACTTGAGAGTTCATAACATTTGTTCCCCTTCATTTTGGATATTTCTTAAAAAAAAAAAAAAAAAAGTTGTATTTGGTTTTCATGAAGTCTACATTAAAAGACCAACTATGTTGGTTGAAAGATTTAAAAAAAAAAAAAAAAAAAAAAAAAGTCAGTTTTTCATAAATCTAAAATTTCACATTTATTGCAACCTGTGTCATAAAATTTAGACTTTTGTACTAAAATGACTGTATGATCACAATTTTGTATGATTTAAACTTTTTGTCCTAAAATCACAAATCATTAATTGTCTGTTAATTTAGCAAAAAATGATTCATTTAGGCATAATTAGCAACTTTTTGTTGTACAATCCTTAAAAAACACACACAACTTTTTGACATAAACCAGTTCTCCACATGAGTTATTCCATTTTTTTGAAATCAAATAGTCTATCGTATTTAAATTAAATGTTGTCATTATGCGCACTCACGGTCCAAATAAAATTAAGTGGACAGATTTGGCCACAGGCCTTGAGTTTGACACCTGTGCTTTACGATCTAAGAATATCCCAATCAATGAGGTTTTTTACTTCTTGCACATCTGATCTGTGCCATTTAGAGGGAAAAAATCAGAATACTCTGAATGTAAATGCAGCCTTTGATGACTCTGACATTGTAGCTCTACAAGCTATTTTTACTGGCATTAATGTATGGTAAGTCACATTTGATTGGATGGCCATCAGCTGGTCTTCAAGGTCTACACGTCTAACAGTGACCCACTAATTAGAGCCAGGTGTGTTTGAGCAGAGAAACATCTAAAACATGCAGGACAGTGTGCTTTGAGGACCAGGGTTGAAGAACACTTCTCAAAAGCAACATGCATTTGTATCAAGGGTTGACACGGACAAGAGCCCAAAGTTACTTTGGGTGGATTTTACCATTATTGGGTTAATTAATTCTTCAAATGAAATTAAACTGATATTATGATATGAGAAAATACCTTTGTGCTGCTTAAAGTATCATTTTATAAAGCAGAGTTATGAAGTTGAATGTTAAATTCCATTTTAATGTGTGATGAAAGGGGAATACAAGAGTGATGGAGGAGGCCCATCTCATTTCCAAATGGTAAGAGACATCTCGTAACTCGTTTTAATGATAAAGGAAGCTACACAAAGAAGTAATCCAAATCTGATAATGTATATCTGTACTCAACTAATGTTTGACATTTTAACGAAGATATTGGTTGAGTGTTTGAGCACACTGGTTATTCTCAAATTCTGTTTGCACAAACGGCAACAATTGTTTGACTCCATTTTCATTATATAGGCATCTCTGCATCAAACTCTTCTCCACAACATCCTCTTGTTGACTCTTTTGCACTGAATACGTTGTCTTGTTCGTTGCTCTGATTGGTTGTAGTGCTAACCATCTATGCGCAGAGGAAACCATTGATGCCACCTCCTGGATGAGGCGGCCCTGTGGCTCATTTTCAAACCCTACATCTGTCTAGATGTCTTTCAGGCTAGGGTAGTGAACCAGAGGTCCACACAAGTGAGTAGCATTTCATTCCCCATCAACCATTTGGATTCCCCACCTACCCCGGCTTGAGGTTGCTGAGCCAAAAGCTCATGCGGCTGTCGGAGAGGCAGTCCTCCAGGTGCTGAAGCTCGCCTTTCGGAAGCAGGAGAAGCGAGGCCAGCCGTTTGGAAAAGGCCAGCTGAACCACAGTGGCAGAGCAGTTGGTGTCGTACAGCATCATCACCTCCGATGAGTCACCCCTGAACATCATGGAAACCTCCACAAAGGATGTAGCATTCAGATGGAAGCTGCGGAGCACTGTGTGGCGCCGGTTGAAGGACTGGAGACCTGATTTATGTTTCATTAATAGAGGGAACAAGTTATGGATGAAATATCATAATGGATTCCTCAGACAGAAGTTGAACACCTATAAAAAACATCCTGCTGTACTGATTTATTTTCAGGTGGATTGTTGCTTCTTATGAAAAACAGGGACTAATGACAAACCAGATGGAGTGGTTTTGCAGTGACACTATAAAACATTTCCTGTTCTATATTAAATATATTTTGATTAAAGCTTCAATTTCTTGATGTGTTTTCTTTTTTCTGCAAAGAATGCACCTTTGCAGACAGTGTCAGGATCTGAACTATTTATGAGCATGAATAAAACACCATCTGTCATCACTCATGTAACAAAGAACTACCTTTGAAATAGACAAAGTTTTTGAGAATAAGTTTGTCAGATCCTTTCAAGTCTTTCGTCAGTGTCTCAGAGCTGATGTTGAAGGCAGGAGGTCCAGCATGCTGAGCCCTGGACAGAAAGCTTTCATAGTCTAGTGAGGGTTTTCCATCAACGTGAAGGCTGCTCCACACTTTTAACTGGGCTCCAACATGAGCTCCATCCTCTGTCTCTGTCCTGCCCCCTGCTCTGTTTCCGGTATCAGGCACCCCTCTGCTTCCCACCCCTGCTGAGGCTCCACCAATCCCAGCATCTGTCAGTTTTCTAGCCACAGACTCTCCCTCCTGAACCCCACCTCCACCTCCACCCCCTCCCTCATGGCTGTGCTGCAGATCTGTGAGAGCAGATATGGCGGCCTCCACGCTCTGCTGTGTTGAGTTGGCTGCCATCCCCAGGGCCTGCAGGGCTCGGCCTCGACTCTCAGGCCCAGAGACCCGGCACAGCAGAGCCAGAGCTGACGCCAGTCCCAAAGGCGAGAACAAGACGTTGCTCTGCTGCTGCTGCTGCTGCTGGACGTTGGGCTCAGCATTGCTTCTAGTGGTCAAGTCTCGATAAGGTTCAAAGACCAAAGCTGTATTTAGAGCTGATGTGTTCAGCTGATTCTGCTGACTGGTCTCTCTCTCCTTTCGCACTAGCCTGCTGAAGAGCTTCTCAGGCTTTGCTACAGCTGGCCTGTATGCTGAGGAACAAGTTAGCAATGCTAGCGCTGTAAGACATGCTGAACTATACACCACAGACATCATCGCCTCTCCTCTCGCCATCCTGTTTTGTGCAGACGACTGACCAAACTCCTGCTTTGGGGAGGTGTTGTTCTCCTGGCTTGATGCGGGGGTGGTGTTTGTGTTGAAAGCCTATTGATCACTGGGGCTGAGCTTTTGACCCATGGGTTGAGCACTAAGCAAACAAAGGCAGCCTGTTTTTAGTTTCTAAGAACTTTAACAGCAATTAATGTGTACGTGGTGGACACCAAGGACAGGGCATACTCATTCCCCCCTTTAATACACATTCTGGTCAACATGGATTTTGAACACTTATGCAACCCATGCATGCTTTTATTTTTGCTTTACTTTCACTGTGCACACACTGTAATTTTCCAACAATCATCACATACATAAGCTTAACATGATCACTTGTCTAGATTAACAATATTTACAGGCCTGCTACTATCTAGTGGTATGGAGCCTGCATATACAGATCATACGACTGATTTACAGTTTATATCACAGTCACAAAGTTGTCATGAAGAAAGCTTTCACTTATGATAAGCTTTTCACTTTCAAGTGTTATCTGATATGAAAACTGGGAAACAGTGTACATGCCAAGCCACAACTGACACAGTGAGAGTCTGCAAAATGTCAAAGTGCTTATTAAATATTATCAGCTTAATCTCAGCATGTTAATACAGCCTCTAATTAAACAGCAGGTCATATGGGATTCTCGGCAGGCAGCAGAATGTTGTGCAGACAGTCTGGCATGTCAGCGAGTGCCGTAATGCTGCAATGCCACCATGTGGTTGATTACGCCAAGTGAAATTGAAAGGAGCGACTCTGCCAGGGAAATCAATCACATAAACAGAGTGTTTTGGACATTTATTCAGCAACAACAGCTCACAAACCATGTCTGATAATGCTGAAAATCTATGTAATTATGGGGATTACGGCATTATGGTTTTATCTGAAACGATAGCCTAAGTTATTACAAATTACATTGGCTGGTAGCAAGAAGCAAACATAATCGTGAAATGCCGCCTTGAGGGAAATTTAGTGGCACAGATAAAGATTCAGCCCAGCCCTAGGTGTCCCTGTTTGGCTCATTAGTGGAAACTGGGCTAATAAGCATATCTTAATAGGAGGGTGCACTGCAAGGGGACTCAGGGGCTCATCTGAGGCAGGATGAAGTAGCAGTACAGAAGGATCCAGAGCACCAGCAGCATTTCCAGCTCTAATGGGGTTATGTCACAAGAGGCTGCTAAAGCGTGCAGAAAGTGCCTTCCCTCGTTCCTAAAAGCAGATAAACACAGGAGCATTAAATGCTTCATTTTCAAACAGTCTTAAAAAGCTGCATTAACACATCAGAACAAAACAAACAGAAATGTGCATTGCTTCTGTACATTAACTTTGCAAGAATTTGTGTAAGATAACATCTCACTAGCCAGACTAATGTTACAAAATGAATGTAGCGGTTAGAATGAGCTAAGAGAAGCTAAAAAAAAAAAAAAAGAAGCTTAATTTTGGTAACTGAAGTCAGGTGGGAATGCTACATTTGTCTGTTCTGTGCACTTGCCAGTTTTATTAAAATTTTTTCCTGCCGTTGGACGGAGTCAGCCTCTGTTAATATGGCGTCCTCAATAACTCTGAAAAACAGGCTGTAAAGCTCATTTGGTTTGTTGTGTAAGTTAGTTATGTGAGCTCCGTCTCCCAGTGTGGAGGGTTAGCTACAACATTCCATCATCATTAGTTTATGAACTGTTAACACTGTTCTGTTTAGGTTTAAAACGTTGCTAATTTTGATAGCCAAGATGACTTGATGGCGCATTTCATCCTGTTATTCTTTTTAACGTTGCCTTTTTGAGTCATTTACTGCCATTTAGTTCTGTTCATGGTGTCCTGCAACACAACAGCAGCAACTTGCTGGCTTTCAGTTTCCTTCAGTCTCATCATTATATCTTTTTTTTTATTGATCCTTTTGCTCTGTTTGGTTTGATGTGCATTATTTGTATCAGGTTTGTTATAGGCTTCAATAAGTTATATGTCATTTCAAGCTGAATTTTAACTGGAGCTGTAATGGAGCTCTCGGATTTTTGACCCTCAGAAAATGGTAGTCATCGGCTGGACGGCCAGTGTGGTCACACTGCAGGACGTACATCAGCCCAAAGACGTCTCCACAATTCTTTCACATCGGTGATCTTTTACATATGAACAGGGGCCTTAAAGCACCTTTGTCCACCTTTGTTTTTAAATGTTCTATATCAATAAATTTGACCTTAACCTTGACTTAGACTTTAAGGAAATTACATTTCAATTGCTTTAATCCCATCTCCTTTATCCCGGGTACATTGTCCATGTTTTCGTGACTCTGCACTTTATGATACAAGATCTGCAATGTTCAGTACAGATTATCCAGGCAGCAGAAACATATTAAATGTCAAAATGGCAGAGATAAAAATCGCCACTCCTGGTCAGAACATTTAGAATTAAATCACAGATTTGTGAGTTAGGCGTTTAGCCTTGATTTGCAGCCACAGTGTGGTTAGAATTGCTATTTAGACTTTGGACTTGGAGTCAATCCTGAAACACTTTTTTCTTCTTCTTCTTTAGGGTTTTATGTTCAGGCGGTGCCCTTGTCAAGATGGATAAAACTAATTGAAGAGGACACAGCCGTACACATAGATCCTCTCAAACAGCCTCTGATGACAAAAAATCCACCAACATGATATTAGTGGAGCTTAGCAAACAATCAGTTTATTTGTGTTGATGAATCAATACCTGAATGCAGGAGTCTGACAAGTGTCACCATCAGAGACGTCGTCGGTGAGACTTCCTTGGGTAGTTCTACCAGAATGGGCTGTTGCTGCTGTCAGATCTTTGGAGTCTGTGTTTTCTGGTTCCTTGTTCTTTCCACCAGCTGTTCTAGTGTGAGTTGTGTTCATCACATGATCATCACATGAAGTTTCTTCCTCCTTTGTTCCATTTTTACAGATCATGGTTAAATCCATTCCAACAGCATTAGTCGCCTTGTCCCTTTCTTCTGTCTTAGTTCTTGGTGTGTCTCTAATTCTTACTTCAGAAGCACCATCATGAGGGAATATTTCTTCCTTTACTTTAACCTTGAAACTTTTTGAATTCACACTCGTCTGACTACCCGTCTCTTCTTCCTTTACAAGAGCCTCCTCTCTCTCGTTCTGCTCCCTTCTATCCTCCTCATGCTCAAATCTCATAAAGCCTTCCAGTGCTTTTTTCCTCTCATTCACACATCCCCATTTTTCAGAGAAGTCTTTCCCCCCTCCATCCTCAACATTTCTTTGCCGACTAGCCACTTCAAAGACTTTTTCTTTCTTCACATCGGCTGCTGTTTTGTCATATCCATCCTTCACCTGTCTAGCATTTTTCCTCTTCTTCTCCCACTCTCCCTCATGACCATCACCATCATCATTACTCTGTGCGCTCTCAGCTCTCTCCTCCTCACATGCTTCTTTGCTTCCTCTTTCAGCCTCTGGCTCTAAGTCAAAAACATCTCTGTGGTTTGTCATCTCTCTCAGGTTACTTTTATTCTTGTCCAAATTAAACTTCCTATGAGCCGCTGACTGAGCCCTGACCTCAGATTCTAGATTCAAATCTGAATCCTGAAGTTTAAATCTGCAGCTGTTGAAGGTTTCATGTGCTTCCAGATGTTTGGATTCTTCTTTCATTTCCTCTGCCATTACCTCTTCAACTTTTGATATTTCTCTTTTCAGATGATTATATGATTGAAAGCCTCCTGTATTCAGATCCAGGATGTAGCTGTATGCATCCTCCTCATCCGAGTCCAGTGCTGACAAGCTGAAGATTCCTTCCTCAGAGCTAAAGGAAATATGACTTTCATCTACTCTGTGCTCTTCAGATCCCCAATCCAACCCCTTCCACATCCATTTTTGGATCTCATGGCTGCCAACATCGGCGTCCAGAGGACTGGGCAGTTGTAATACCCTCTGTGGGGAAGAGGAAGGGGCAGAGGGAACAGCTCCGTTTAAGTTATAGTAGGTGGAACAGGAAGTCCCCGAAGATCTCCTGGACCACCGTCTCCACAGAAGCTGCTCGCTGCTCTTCTCAAAGCTTTTAAGCAGAGCTTGAGCTTCTGGATCATCAGCGAGAGTTTCTCCAAGGGCGACTGAGTCAACTGACCCAAAATTGGGAATCTCTGCAACATCAGTATTTGTTACATGGTCCTGTAACAAGAGCCATGTTAGTGTTAGTTAAATGATGGAGGACTTTGACACTTTTGGTGAAGGATTTTTACTGACAGTTAGATGAGAAGGTCGATCATATTTTGTCATATCGAGCTGTCTTTTTGGAGTCTTTTTGGATTTGGCAAAAAAAATGGCTGGGTTTAGAGACTGAAACTACTACTGGTTTTAATAAAGGTTCGTTTTAACACAGTGATTCTCAACTGGTGGCTGGTGGACTCGTTTTCAGTGGCTCTTTATCTGTCCAAAAGAATAAAAATAAAATTAAGAGAATTAATAGGGACTAATGCCTCTCTAGCATCTAATGCTCTTTTTTTTTTTTCTTCTTCTTTTTTTTGTTGCCATACTGTGATATTCTGTACTGTCTGTACGGGTTCAAACCATGCACCATATTTTCATTTAATAAATTTGAGAAAAATCTTGAAAATTTTCCTCTATGTGTCAAAACTTGTAAGTAAGGGGTAATGGTGGGTCCTGAAGCCAGACCAGTTGAGAACCACTGGTTCAGAATACACCCCTCCACAACAGTAAGCCTGTGTCATGCCTGCTCCTCCACTTCCACAGTCAGCGTCACCAGCATTCTGATCACTACAGTTCCCAAGATTCCTCATCACACGTCATCATGGACTGCACCTGTGCTCTTGTCATTACTCTCATATGTTTCACTCACACCTATTTATACTCTGCACTCATCCAGAACCAGCACGTAGTCTTGTTGTGTTCAAGTCCACTTGTGAATATTCTGCACCAACCTACCTTTGTCTTTGTGCATGTCTCTTTGTGCATGTCTCTACGCACAATTACTCCTACTATTAAACCTGTTCAAGTACCGCCTGCACTTGTGTCCACCTGCTACTTTCAAAACATTACACCCTGTGTATTAGAAAACAGCTCTTAAGGGAGATGTTTTATTATCCTCTTTTTTTCAGAAGTCAAATAATTTAATGAGATCTTAATTAAGAAATATGTGACATGTTTTCGTCAAAATACCAAAAAGAAAATGGCTTTACTGCTTTGTCCATAGTGGTTTTTAAGGGAATAAACTCCTCTGTTGGGTGTGTTTTTTTTTTGTTTTTTTTTTTAAACTGGTTACAGCACTTGTTCTCAAACCTTTTCTGTCCCTTCACCTTTAGAGGAGTTCAAACAAAGAAGAAAGTGCAGATAAATAACAAAAAAAAAAATATCTTTACTTGTTAGATTGTCATTTTTTGTCACTGCAATGACTCTGATTTCCACTACATATATAACATTCAACAGAAGCTGAAAACTGAAAATTATCAGATTTTTTTAATCAGCCCCTTTGCAGCTAGCTCTAACCCTGCCCTGAGATTTTTTTGACCAAGGGATGGGAATACTTGGGTTTTTTTTCCTTAGTTTTACATTTCTACTTTGTTTGAGGCATGGACATATTAACACTTATATAAGACAGAAAGACGGTCAGGTGGTAAGGCAGACACAATTTTCCCTTTGAAATATTTACAGCTCGGGTCATAGTGAAGTTCTGTTAATGTGAGTTTGGGTTGCAAAAGTCCAGACCAGTACTTCAATGCATTCTACATCTTTTTCCAGTGTTGTTGCAGCCTCATTATCATCCTGAGTCATGTTAAATATTTATCTTGTTTCCATTCTTTGCTTTCAGAGAGGGAACAACAGGAATAAAACAATCTCACTGATCTTTCTCAGACAAATCTAAATGGTTTCAGGGAATGACAGGTCTTTAAGCTAAATGAGATTGCGGTATGTCAGTTTTTCATTTGGTAGTCATTATTTCATACGCTATATGGTCTCAAGGACAGTTTCATACTATTTGTGTTTCATGTAAGGCAGTGGTTGCAAACCATGGGTTTCCCCCATCACCTGAGGGGGGCGCCAAAGATCACATAGGCTGTGCACGTGCTGTGCTTTCACTACATAGAAGCTGATTTGCACATAGTCCTCTGATAATGCAGCATATTTACAGATTTAGTTTGTGTGAGGGTGAAGTCCTGCTGTTAAATACATAAATACATTTTTTGTATAGAAGTACCTGTGTATTTTATTTAAATAAAAAATGTAATTCTTCAAATACATATTCTTCAACAGTGTAAAAAGCTTACTGATGCTTTTTAAAATGACACATTCAGTCTCTACAATAAGAAGAACAAAAAGCTCTTGAATGTAATATTATGAAATGTAAGAACACTGAGTGCAAAACTGGAAAAAGGCATTTTTATAAAGCCACAAATGAGGCCATCTGGTGGAAATCTATACTTCGGCACATGGATGTGTTTTAGGAGGATATTAAGTTGTTTTGCTGATGCATCGAATTAATCATGAGTGTTTGACCTGTATAAATTCAGTCTTGAGGACACAGAATATCTGAAGAAAATGTTTTAGACTAGCCAAAGACACAGTTTAACTTTATTTCCATTTCAGTGAACAGACCTGTCAGACACTTGAGCACCACTGTTACCATGGAAAAATGGACAGATATGAAAGACTGACTCAGTTTACACAAGGGGAGGAAAAAAATCATGCATTTGCTTTCACTGACTCTTAAATTTGAAATATCTTACTTTTCTGATGAAGAGTTAGAAATGACGGACAATTCCTTACTCCCGTGTTTACAAATAAATATGTATGTAAATATGTAATAGCACAATATAATGAATGGTATTTTTAACATGAGGAATTGAATTGAATATGAGTGTCAGTTTCTCATCAAACTCTCAGTAAGAATGACAGTAAATGACAGCAAACGTGTTAAATGTTTGAAAAGTGTCGAGCTGTGCACTGACCTCGTCTATGTCTGAATGACGTCCCAGGAACATCGACACGTAGGTGATGATGGATTGCTCATCCGGTGAACTGCATATCACATCTGAGGGAACAATGATGAACTGTTTTTGTTCTTGTTTCTATGGAGACCATCCTGCAATTGAAGGGCCAGTTTGAGTTTAAACTTTCTTGTGTATACAGTTCTTCGTTAGATGGGCCCACCAAACTAGCATGCACCTTCCGGTATGTAACTGAAGCCTTTTAGAAAGATATTTATTTCTGTGGGTGAATTTGCTTGGGTGTGCCGTGACGCTCAAGTCCCACAGGACGAATCGCAGCCTTTCAAGTCAATGACAGCTGTTAGAAAAATATATATTTATACCTAGATATTTTTCTTATGTGTGTTGATTATTACCATATTAATGCTGCATAATGTCATACTAGACTACAGATTGTCTTGTTCTAATGAAATAAGATACTGAGAATATCATACTAGAGATTGTCTGCTTTGGCCTAATAAGATACTGACAACACTACATGCGTGAGAAAAGAGCTGATAAAGGTTTGTGTAGCTGACTGGTTCACGTAACTGGTTGAAACCAGTGATTACACTCAAGGATAGTGGCTGTACACGTGTTGATGCTGAATGATGATTGGATGCTTGAATGTTGGATGATAATGAATCGTAACTGCATATAATCCCCATGAGTTGAGCTGTACCTCAGCACAATTTTTGTATGTAACCCTACTCTGTGCCCCTTGCAAGTAAAACTATTTTTATAAAACAGATATTTTGTCTTTGAGTCTGATTGTATGTTAGGAAAACTTGGGTACGAACTAACAGTAACCTTTTTACAGTCCTATTTGCAGATCAGTTTCCTGACATGGAGAAACTGGAGTGTGCAGGTTTAGGATCCAAACTCATCAAAAGCAATCACAAAAGCACCGTCTTAACTCATACAGCAAAGGTTTAAGATGACTATCAGAGCACACCGATATGTCCCGTAAGTAAAAAGACTGATAAAAGGCATACAGTCACCCCCATGATGCTGCTGTGCAAATATCCTTCACTGACGGCCACTGAAAAGAGCTGTGGAGGACATGGCTCTGGAGGCTCAGGTCCTGCTGCATTATAAACCACAGGGATGGCTTCCTATAACCAGTGATTCAGTTAATGTTGTGACAATGGCTTTCCTTTAGACTCCTCTCTATTATGTACACATAGTTTTTATGTTTTTCTTTTAAAAGACTGAAACAAAACACACATCAGACAGGGGAGGTTGGATTTTTCTTCTGTTTCATTCTGGAGAAGGAAGAAAGAAGCTCCCTCGGTTATTAGCCCTAGATTTAACAGAGGATGTGAGTCTTGGGCAAAAACACTTTGGTCTCAGACTTACCGTGCACAGATCACTCACTCACTTAAGTGAGATCAGGGCTAAGAAAAGATGGATAATTTCTGTTTGTGTCACCAATTCTGTAACTTTTATGAACAGGGGGCAGAGGGGTTCCAGTTTGGTGACCTCAGGATTGCCTCTTTGCTCTTTGCAGATGATGTGGTCCTGTTGGCTTCATCGGGCAGGGACCTCCAGCTCTCGCTGGAGTGGTTTGCAACCATGTGAAGCGGCTGGGATGATAATCAGCACCTCCAAATCTGAAACCATGGTCCTATGTCAGAAAAGGGTAGAATGCTCTCTCTGGGTTGGGGATGAGGTTTTGCCTCAAGTGCAGGGGTCTTGTTCACGAGTGAGGGGAGAATGGAGCGTGAGACTGACAGATGGATCGGTCCAGCATCTGCAGTAATGCGGCTCCATGCCGATCCGTTGTGGTGAAGAGGGAGTTGAGCCAAAAGGAAATCTTTGTTCCCACCCTCACCTATGGTCATGAACTGTGGGTAGTGACTGAAAGAATGAGATCACATATAGAAGCTGCTGAAATGAGTTTCCTCCGTAGGGCGGCTGGACTCTCCCTTCGAGATAAGGTGAGAAGTTCAGTCATCAGGGAGGGACTCGGTGTGGGGCCGTTGTTCCTTCATATTGAGAGGAGCCAGTTGAGGTGGTACAGTCATTTAGTGACGATGCCCCCTTGACACCTCCCTCGAGAGGTGTTCTGGGTACGTCCGACCGGAAGGAGGCCCCGGGGCAGACCCAGGACATGCTGGAGAGATTATGTCTCTCGGCTGGCCTGGGAACTCCTCGGTATTTCCCCAGAAGAGCTAGAGGAGGTGGCTGGGGATCGGGGCGTCTCGGCTTCTCTGCTCAAGCTGCTGCCCTCACGACCCAATATCGGATAAGTGGGAGTTAATGGATGGATGGATGTTTGCAGAGATAAAAACCTGAAAGGGATCTCAGCCAATGGTTCAGAAGGGTGACTGGAGAGTTCCCAGGACATGCCACTGTGCAACTAATGATTGGCACATGGGTCCTTGACTCCTTTCATGAAAAGCTTTATTAATGGAGGTGAAAAACAGACATCTCATCGAATTCTTCATGGCAGAATAAGATGTCTGCCGCATACGTTTTGATCTCAGACAGAACAAAATTTCTGTCCACCAGCAAGATCTCACATGTTGATCAGATAAGATACATTGGACATAACACCATAGAGATCCGGAGGGGACAGTAATTTGAATGAACAACAAGAATGAACAGCCTAGCAACAGGTCATGAGCCTTGAATTCCCACTAGTCAGATATATGTGAAAAAACCCCTAAGAAGACACGTAAACATCTTCAAGAACCAAGAAAAGAAGTCTAGTTGCATTTCCTTCTTACCCAGCTGGTCTTCAGCAGGAGGGTCCCCCTAAGAGCCGGGTTCTGCTCAAGGTTTCTTCCCAAGAGGGAGTTTTTTCTTGCCACTGATGGTGTTGCCATGTGCTCGGGGGTCAAGCTCTGGGTTTCTTAAGCACCTAGAGATGACTTGTCGTAAATAGGCGCTATATAAATAAATTGAATTGAATTGAAAATGACAAGACCAGTCTCAAAAGAGGCACACGTTGCAGAAGAGGAGGGGGTGTTGGAGCCAAGCCTCACAACATCAGAACATAGCTGCCGTGCTGGTCCAAAGCACAGAATAGTTTACTGAGACATTGGAGAAATAATGTTTGAAGTGGCCATGTCTGGTCCTTCTAAGTCCAAGAGGCTGGAATTAGTTCAGGATTACAAAGACCAGAATCTATGATGTCACAAACAGTTGAGGTTAGCAGTAACACATTCACAGTATTTAAAAGACAATTTTTAAAATATTTTTTGTTTTGGTTTGGCCTTAAATGACAAGCAGAAGTGCTTGTGAAATAAAAACACGGCCAGTGTCCTTTTGTTCACTTCCTGTAGCTCAGACGTGGCAACGTAGCAAATAAAGTTTACTTTACGCGAGTTGGAGCTGATGAATGTTGAACATCAGTCGTTTTGACAGACGTAGCAAGAACGTAAAGATGAAATACGAAGATGAAGAAGAACAAATCCACCGAGGAGACCAATCAAACTTCCAGCATTTGGTGCACGTCAGCGTACGCTGTAGCCTTCAGTGTTAGCATCACACCTGCATGCTGGGCAATCAATCAAACGTTAATCAGAGCCGACATTCACAATCAATAATCTTACTCATGTCAATTATTTCTCTTCTTTGAAATATTCATTGAATGATCATATATAGTGAAACTTTTCACTCATTCCAAAATCAAAGATACGTGCTCCTTTATTAGAAAAATATCCCAGGTTTAGTAGCTGCTTATACTTGTCAGCTTTATTCATAGCAGTTGATGGAACTTGTTCAAGCAACCATGACTCTGATGTGAAGTCCTGACTCCCAGCGCTGCTCCACCGTTGGAGCTGCTTCGTAATTAGCATCTGATCGTTACCTCGAAACCAGGATTGGAACTCTGAGTCTAAAGTCTCAAGCAACGTTTGTGATTCATATTTTAGTTTGAATTTTTTTATTGTCAGTATGAATCTAATTTTACAGCTTTTAAGTTTGATTATTTCAGTTAAATTTTATTTCTATAGCGTCTGTTTACAACAAGGTCGTCTCTGGCTCTTCTCAGAAACCAGATCATGACCCCCGAGCTCATGGCAAAGCCTGACAGTGGACAGAAAAAACTCCCTCTGGGGAAGAAACCTGGACCAGGACTTGAATCAGTTCCAGGGGGGACCCTCCTGCTGATAGGCAACTGGGTAAAGGAAGACATGAGGACAAAGACAGGACAGAGAGGATGAAGGACAAAGAGAGGAGCAGGACACACATATAACATATGTGAACAATTTGTGCACCCGGTGGCAAAAATCACCGCAAGGCTGCAGCATCTCGATGAGATTTTTATTGGTTGCACGCTTCAGTACAAGACCAGATCCACAGGAAGCTCAGGCTGCTGGTCTGGCAGCTGGACTCCTCCAGAACCAGAGCGCTGCTGTTTAAATAGAGAGAGCTTGATTGGTTCATGCAGCGCAGATGTGTCAATCAGTCCCTGTCAGGTGCTGCAGCTTCACCTCTCCCCTGCAGGCCAGCAGAACCACACCCACCACCACAATGTGGTACCACCCCGTCCAAACATCTGCTATAAATCTATAAATCTGTGGTGGTCGGAGGGTCGGACTGCAGGTCGACCACACCAGTTCATCCCACAGTAGGAACCAGTAGACAGGTGCAGGTGAACACCAGGATGGTCAGAAGATGGAAGGATTGGAGTTGGGGGAGGGGCAGCATCACCACGACATCAGCTGAAACAAGCTTTCTGAAACCTGATTGGAGGTCAGGCATGTCTATTGTTCTTTCAAAGGTAATCATTTAGCTGATTTGAAACAATTTTCTCAAGAATTTTTAAAAGTTGGAAAAATTTGGAACTTTCTTTCCAGTTTCTACATTTCTGTTCCAGACTCCACATTTCTGCATCTACCAGGGGACAGACTTTCTAGGATGGACTACTTTTCTTCTCAGAGGAGCAACAGGATCCAAAGTTAAAGACAGGAACTCTGGAGAACATCTGCAAGACCATCAATGCATGAAGGATCCAGACCCTCAGACCTGTCCATAGAAGCATCAATAGGAGACAAGTGTCCGTAGAAGCATCAATAGGAGACAAGTGTACATAGAAACATCAGTTCTGAGACAAGTGTCCATAGTAGCATCAATAGGAGACAAGTGTCCATAGCAGCATCAATAGGAGACAAGTGTCCATAGCAGCATCAATAGGAGACAAG
>JBAMYA010089509.1:0-21996 GCA_037176975.1 Arrhamphus sclerolepis | reverse complement strand
ACACACACACACACACACACACACACACACACACACACACACACACACACACACACACACACACACATACACACAGACTAGAGCTTTTTCTCCACGACTATTCAGTCTTCCTTTTTCAACATAGCTGTTCATTACTTAAGCGAGTCTGAACTGTAAAACAATGTCCACCAGTTACAATAGACAATCTCTTTTATTCTTTTTATTTACCTTCTTATTTTTATTTATTTTTTTGCTTCATGCCTAAAACTTTGTCTGGTCCTGTGAATGGCTTCCTCTGTACAAGCAATAATAGAGGAATATCTGATTGAAAGAGATAAAGCCAGCCAGAGGATAGAAGCAGCAGAGAAACGTAAACAGGATAACATTTGTAGAAGAGAGACAGCAGGAGAAACAACAAAAATAGGAAAACTAGACAGAGGAGATGCTCTGCTGCTTGGCTGACACACATGGGGTCTCTACAGACTGAGAGGATGCGAGAAGAGGAGGGGAAAGAGAGAAACAGAGATTTGTGTGGTGTGGCAAGCAGCATCCACCCCTCCCCATTTGCTTCAAACCTCCACCTCCCTCCACCCCCACAGTGGAACTGTATGCTTGGCTTCTCCAGCTTTCTTTAGCATTCCTCTCCATCCTCTCCTAAAGCCTGGGAGAGGACAGAGCAGACAGCAGCGCTTGTCATCGTCACAGGCCTTGGTCCAAGCAGTGTGTGTGTGTGTGTGTGTGTGTGTGTATGTGTGTGTATGGGTGTGTAGGAGCAAGTCCATGCGAATTTGCACTGTATTTCATATGTTTGCATCTGTGGTTTTGAAAATAATTAGCAGTTTTAATGATGCCTATTTGTCTCTTCATACCTGCATGTAGACAGATCTCATGGGTAATTATCTTTTTTTTTTTACTGTGAGCTACATCATTGCTGACAAATCGGACTGATTTAAACCCTAACCCTGCAAAAAGGGAATACATATAAGCCTGTGATTTTTAAAAAAGAAGGCAAAACCAGAAATGAAACAGAAATTTTATAAGTGACAAATACACTAATATGTATTCAGGGACAAAGTGGGGCTGTATTTTTTTTTAATGTCCAATACAGCTCACTTGGTGTCCAGATAGATTAAAGTACAGGCTCTTGGCCTGTTTCAGAAAGGAGGTTCAACAAACTGAGTCAAAGAACTAACTCGAAGTCAATAAGTGAAGAAACTCTGAGTTTCCAGTTTCAGAACTGGTGTTCAGAGTTGGCTCAGTCAACTCTGTGTATGTTGACTTCAAGTTACCACGACAATAAAAAGCCATCATCAATGAAGCTCCGTTTCCGTGACTCACCAGTGGGGAGCAGGATACTAATAAAGTTGGTTTAAACAATTAAGGATATCAGCTTTTAAAACACGTTGATTACCCATGACTTATTTGTGAAAAAAGACCAAAAAAAAAAAAGGAATACATATTAACCTTTATTTAACTAGGTTAGTCCTGCATGTGAATGTGTGTTTGTCTAAAGAACAAAGGAAATCAAAAACAAAGGGGGGTGGGTGGTGTGCTGCTTAAGAGTCGGGACACTTCTCACTGCCATTCACTATCTAATGAAACAGAATAGGTCATGTTCAGTATCCCTGTCGTTATTAAGAAAAAAGACATTTGCAAATAGCTAATAGATAATAAATTAATAACTGAAGGTGTTTTGTGTGAAGTATGGACATACTGTGGGTTTATGTTTGTGATGCTCTTAAAAAAAACATCAGGGCATCATGATATCATGGCTGCTTTTAGTGGATTAGACGATCTATTCGGATCCTCAACATTCTTTCCTGACACATATGCAACATGTCATCATTCAGACGTCCCCAAAATATACCTTATATGATCAATTATCTGATGAAACTGAACCCGTTTCAGCTTCATGAAGGGCAGGAGACAGAAAGTAAGTTGTGGTATGTTGACATAAACCTGCCCCCAACCAGGTTTAGCTCAGACAGTCAGTTACCATGGTAACAGATGAGCATGAGAATGAGTTACCTCAGGCTCAACCGAACCCTCATGCTCGGAGTTAAGCAACCTCACTTTGTGACATGGAAAAAAAAAAAATCTGAGTTTCCCCGAGTTCCTGCTCAGCAAACTCACAGTTTCCACATAAACGGACCACTGGTCTTACTTTTCTTATGATTTTACTACTATGGCTTAAATTTGAACAAAGCTTAAAACAGTATAACTTAGCATGAATATCTCTATGTTTTCCAAGACAGTGAACTTTTTCCTGTTCTTCACAAATAATTTGTCACAGGTGGTTACTGAGCTACTTTTTAAATAGCAGTAATCTACAGTATAATGTATTTATATGGCAATAAATTCATATGTAACAAATAAAGCTAACGGAGCCGCATAGCCTACATACCTAGCAAAATAAGTGGAATAAGGACAAGGAATTTATCTAGGGTCCAACTATTAAGCATCAGAATTTAGAACACCTGGAATATTCTTGCTTTATAACATGAATGCATCGTGGCTGCCGTGTAACCTGTGTTTGTTTGAAACGTCGGTCATACACCTATTCCAAAAAATATGCAACGCGCACATAAGATGCAACATTCACTTGAGCACTAGTGTAAGCACCAGTGCAGGTTGGCCACAAGTGATCACTCAGGAAGTGCCGCTGCTTCTAACGACTGGTTACGCGTCAGTAAAACAAGAGCGATAAACCCTCATCCCAGTGACATTAATTTAACACCCTAATATATTGTCTTTAATTGTGCAGGAAATGTTTTCTCTGCAACAAAAACAAAGTAACAACTTCTTCTTTTGTGCCTTTTGTATTCTGAATGTCGTGGATAAATCTGCCATTACATGTTCTGCCTGCATAGTTTGGAAGCAACGCTGGTTGTGCATATAAATAGATGTGAATGTTTGGCTAAACTGCAAGCGCTTCCCAGGCCTCTGAAGTGCTGTCCCTCTGATGCCCTCATTCCTGATCCTGTCCATCCTCATCACCCCCAACGAGAACCTCAACATCTTAGCCTCTGCTACCTCCAACTCCTCCTCTCTTTTCCTCAGTGAAACTGTCTTGAAACCATACAACATCTCTGGTCTCATCACCGTCTTGGTCTTGGATACTTTTCCTTTCATTCTTGTTGATAATCTTTCAGCCTCCTTGTAGCCTCGCCGTTCCGCCTGGGTTCCTCTCATTAACACATGCATTTCGTCATTCCTCTACTTTCCAGGGCATACCTCCATCTTGCAATGTCATTTACAAACATCATAGTCCATGGAGGTCCATGTCTAACCTCATCTGTCAGCCTGTCCATCACCACTGAAACAAGAACGGTCTCAGAGCTTCTAGCTCCTTGTTGCAGTCCCACTGCCACCTTGAACCCCTATGTCACACCTACAACACACCTCTCCGCTGTCTTGCAGCTCTCATACATGTCCTGCACCACTCTTGCACCACTCTAACACCCTCTAACCTTCTCTGTACAAGTATTGCCTCTGCTGTACTCTTTCGTTGGCATGAAACCACATTGGTGTTCACAAATACTCACTTCTGCTCTTAATCTGGCTTCCACTAACTTAATTGCTTTGCTCATCAACTTTATTCCTCTGCAACTTTGCTCGTCTCCCTTGTTCTTTAAAGAAAGACACCTCCTCAGAGACTCCTGGCCTATAAAGCCAGAGGGAATAATCAGGAGAATAAAGTAGTTTTCCAACATTCATGAGTGTGTGTCTGTGTGTGTTAAACCATTCAGAGCAGCATGTGTGTGTTTTAACATTTCAAATATAATACAATAGGAGCATTGCATCATGATTTTTAAATATATACATATATACACACAAATACAGACAATACTTTACAAATACAACAAAATTTAACTATAAATGAGAACACTGCAAGTGTTTTTTCTGTTGTTTTAGAAAATATTTTATATATTGAGTAGTTCACAAACAGTTTAGCTGACCCTTATTTAGATGTATTAAATATGGTGTAATCACAAGGAAGGCCATTTAGGAATAAACTTTAGGTGGTCTTCAGCCACCTCTGCAGGCACAGGTTTTTTCTTAAATCATGTATTTTAATTCAAAAAAATAATGACAAAATTCTTAGATGAATATCGGAGGTAAGTTCCTAAAATGTTCAAAAATAAACCTTCATATGGAGAACGCCAAAATTGCTCTTTGAAAATGTGTTTAGAAGTAAAGTATGCTCTTGAATTTTTATACAATTTATTTCACAAAATTTCTTAAGATATAATGTTCTTCTGTGGCAAAAAAAATGTAAATATATCCCTCTTTAATGCAAAAAAAATATTGCTCATTAATGTTTTTCCAAATTATTCAAAATAATACAACAGTCTAAGCACTTGTAAAGTTTGATCACTCGCCTGTGAAACATTGAAGCTATTTGAATATTTATTTGAATGTGTTTATGTTTTTAAATGTCTCTGCAGCATTTGAATGTGATTCGAATTCACATTTAATTTAATTCCTTGAAGGATTTGCTTGTGTGCTGACAATCCAACTGTTGAACTCTCCACTCTTGAATCCTGCCACCTTTTCAAAGAGATTACCTCACGCTTTTAATCTCCAAAAACAGTCCTGATCTTTGGGTTGTAATCTGGATCTCTGTAATCTCAGATCCTCAAGACTTTGAGTTTAGGTTATGTGGAACCTGCTAAACATTTCTGGTTTTAGGTCAGTTAAGGTTACCAAATTATTTCTATTTGTTAAATTCCAGAATAATGAGAGAGAGAATTTTTATAGATATATTTTCACGTCTTTCTTCAAAGTTAGAAGTTTACATGCACTAAGATTATTGTCAATTTGGCAAAGCTCAGATTATGATGTCATGGCTTTGAAAGCTTCTGATATTGATATTCACATCATTTGAGTTAACTGGCGGTGCACCTCAAACGCACTGCTTCCTTGTGAAAATCAAAAAAAATCAGCCAAGATATCAGGAAGAGAATTCTGGACCTCCACAAATCTGGTTCATCCTTGGATACAATTTGAATGAAACATTCATCTTTTCAAACAATTGTAAACACCTTGGAAATATCCAGCCATCATTCAGGAAAGAGACAGGTTCTGTGTCCCAGAAATGAACAGGCTTTTGGTGCAAAATGTGCATATCAGTCCCAGAACAAGGAAAAATCTTGCAAGCCTGAGAACAACATCCCAACTGTGAAATCCTGGGGTGGCAGCATCATAGTATGGGCTTGTTATGCTGCAGTGTACTTCAGAAAACACACTGCATTATGTAGAAGTATTGAAGAAACATCTTAAGACTTCAGCCAGGAAGTTAACGCTTGGGCACAAATCAGCATAACGTCAAATTAGGTATAAAGTGGCTGAACTGGCATGTGAAAACAAAACTACACGCCTGACTCAGTTCCACCAGTTCTGTCTGGAGGAATGGACCAAAATTCCAGCAAACTATTGAGAGAAGCTTGTGGGAGAAAACCGAAGATGTTTGACACAAGTCTCCAGTTTAATGGCAATGCTACCAAATACAATAGAATAAATAGATGAAAAAAGAATTCTTTCATTACTCTGGAATTTGACAAATAATGATTTTGGTAATCCTAACTGATCTCCAACAAGAAAAGTTTAGTTTGTTTAAAGTTGGACAGTAAAAAAAGAGAAAGAAAAAATATTTTGTCTTTTTATACAGTCAATGTAAACATCTGGTTTCAACTGTATATTGCCAAATAAAAAAACATTCATGATTTATTGATATAAAAGTACTACTATATATGAGAATCATTGTGCTTCTATTTTTTCCAAAAATGCATATCTAATGTATTTTAAAACAAGGTGATGTCTTGACATTGCATTGCAAAGGTTCGTGCTTTCAGCTCACTGCAGCTTTTCTGTGCAGAGTTTGCACAATTTCTATTTCTGTTTTGTTTGTCTGACTGCAGTGTTATTGTCAAAAACATGTATGTTACGGTGGCTACTTTAAATTGACTTTAAGTGTCAGCATGCGTGGCTTTGTGTCTCTCTATGTTAGCCCTGTGATGGACTGGTGGCCTGAACCTCGCTGCACTCCACCTCTCTCCCACTGTCAGTTAGGTCATGACCCGGCACCTTGTGACCCTCAAAAGGATAAAGTGAGTCTAGAAAATGGATTTATGGATGCACTACAAAATTTCTTTATTTTATGTTATTAATGTTAGCATACAACCTTCACTGACAGGAACAGTTTACCGTGTACTTCTACTTTTTCTCTCCACCATATTTATGAAATTTTGCTGGATGTTTTCTGTTTTCCTGTTCTAAGGCTCTCAGTCAATAACAATAATTGTGAGTGTGTGACCTGTTTCTTTGGTAGATCTTAGCTCGTTGCCAGTATTGATAGAAAAGCTTCTTTGACTTGTAGAAGCTTAAAAATTCACACCAGGGACTTTGGTTGGTCGCACACACCCTCTGTCAACTATCTTCACTGCAATATCTATAAATTATTCACCAAGCCTCGATTGACAGGACAGAGATTCTAATGAGAAAAATGTGGCAAGGAGAAACTCAGCCGTGTCACAGCATGCATTTGAGCATGGGTAAAAATCTCAAAAGGCAGTGTCTTTGCACATGTGGAGGGTGAGTACGCAAATATGCACGTCTGTGTGTGGGTGTATAGAGACACTAATTAGCTGTGGTGCTGCTGGACAAGAGGGATGATTAGGTTTGAGTTTAATTGAGTCATAGAGGAAAAGAAGAAATTCATTCAGAAGTTCTACACCCAGGGTCATTAACAGGGTACATCACACTGATACATGTAAGCATGCAGAATATCTTCCCCAGCAGCTTTGCTTTGGAGTTCATAAACTTTTTCAAATGTTTTCATTTAATGATGATCCAAAAATGAGATGAATTAAGACAAGCTAGGGATAGGGCCCCTTAAGTTGTTTGATTACATAGTAGAATAGGTATAAGTTTTTTGTTTTTAGAAGGTGCATAACGAACCAAAAATTTAGGTGCGTTTTTATTTTTTATTTTCTAGAGAAAGTGAGAAATGGAAGCTGATGCAGCTTGCTAATTAATCCAGTGATACCTCAGCAAGTTTTCATAATACTTCCCCATCTTTTTGATGTACTGTTACTTTAGGCTCCAGAAACCCCAAAGTGGCAATGACGAACTGCGAGACTCAAGGCTTCAAACAAATGGAATTACATCCCAGTCGATATGTCCATCTTTCATAAACAGTTAATGGCTCACACAGCCTGGCAACTGCTCTGACTTCCTAAGCGTGCCCGTCAAGCCAGCCACACCTCTGAACACATATGTTCACTTCAGTTGGTCAGCTTTTGCAATGAATTCTTTTTTTTCATGATAAAACTTGAGTTTTGAGTTTTGGAATATAACCTAAGGCTCTATCATTAGCTCTTTAAAAAAATAAAACCTAGAACAAGATGAAATGATTGGAGCAAATCATGTAGGGAAGTGAGCATGAGCAGAAGATGACTCTGGAGACATACCTGAACTAGCTCGAGTGGGTCCCTCATTTGCTCTTCATCAGCCTCCTTGGGTAGGACGTCTTTTTCTGATGCTTTGTTTGCATTTTGACCTGCATTTTATTGGTTTTGACACTGGCCTGGAAATAAAATTGAACTCCTACAGAATCTGTCCAGGGACCAGGGAAAAAGAAGGCCCACTGTTACCCTAACCCCAATCATTTGGTTTGTCTTTCATTGGGCTAAAAATGGATGAGAAAAGCTTCAAGGTGTTTTGTTGGTTAAAATAGTTTTTTTTATTTTGTGATAAAAATGATTAAATGGGTGTTTTGAGCATATATGTTTAAGTTTACACGTGGCTTTTTGCTTGTCATGATAGAACTGTTTTAGTGATTCCTGTAAATGCTCCATAGCCCATGCAGTGGTTTACATTCACATCATCACAACAGCTCTGCCACCTGACAGCCCAAAGGGCAGCATTTCTCCAGATTATGAGGATCTTTTTAGCACTCTTTAAACTGCAGATGATGAGATATTCAAAAGTTTTCACAATTGTATGCTGAGGAACATCCTTCTGAAAATCCTTGCCCTCAAGAAACCCGATGCTACCCCTCATCATGTCTCTGACCTGCTGCCATTAAACCTCATTAGTTGCAAGATGTTTCTTAAGGTGCTTCTTTTCCACATAACTTACAAATTCCAGCATTTTATTGCCCATTAATAATGAATACAATTTAGTCATGCTGTTTGCAGTAATTTATAATCTGTGAACATAAACCTTCAACACAAAAACAGTTAAAATGTTTTATTAACAGCTGATCAGCTGTTTGATCAGGTCAGATCCAGACTACCTGCAGCAGCTGACCTGATCTAATGGTTTTACTGTTGCATACATCATCCAGACAAAGGTAATGTTACTGAGAGAACATATTAATTACATCTAACATGGAATGTGGATTATAAACTTAATTAAAATAAGTGAATAAACTGATGTAAGGACCAGCTGGTGCACAGCGGACCGAGCTTACCCACTTGGGAACAAATGGTTCTAGTACAAGCAAAGAAACAGACAAGCTGAAAATAAATATGTTCTTTATTCATTCTTTTATGAATATGACACACTATATTATACAGAAAAACTGCATTTCAAGCCTATTTCTTGTTTTATTCTTTGATTGATGTGTTATGAATTTGATTTGAATTTGCATTTCATTTAATGTTGTGCATTTAATAAACTGCAAAGCAAATGACATTCCTCAACTGCTTAAATGTTTTCTTTTTTCTTATCACAAAGATCCAAAGAGTCTTTTACAAATGTACAGCAAAGGAAAGAGATAGAAGGGCAGATGACACACATAGTTTGAAGTTTCTATCTCTCCTATCTGTCAACTTTCTCTTTCTCCTCCCTACAACCCCCACAACACCTATCCTTGTCTTTCTCTCTGTTACCTTGAGTCTGGCCGTCATGCTCCTTTGGCTCCCCTGTAAAGGTTATGCTGTGTACCCACCGTCACTGGCTGTCACTCCCCCACCACCACAAGCCACACAATACACTCTCACACACTACATCAATTTGAGGTCCTGTCAACAAAATACAGTGCATAAAATCACCAACCTACCTGCTATTTGCGTTTACACAAGAACATGGAAATGTATAATGGTATAAAACCTTGTTATAAGCTTAGCTGATGGAGGAGGTGAAAGTTCTTCTCTGGTCTACGACTCTATCACGCTGCTCTTGTTGCGATCTTGGTAATATTACATTTTAAATGAATATATATAGTCATATACATAGTCAGACGTGTGAAAGCAGCTCCAGCACCAGCCATCGCAACAAAACAGTGTAAACATTAACAAAACTTTGACAACACAAGTAACAGTTCTTGGGTCAGATGGTCTTCTGCACTAACTCATGAGCATTTCCAGTGATTCCCAGTTACACTTGTACTTGCAGTTTGGTATAGATTCTATAAAATTTGAGTGACTCTTCATTGTAACTTGATTTTGAGCATAATTAATCTCTATAAATAAAATCTTTACCACCATTCTTTCACTCGTCCCTCCGCTACAGATATTGAAGGTTTTGGACCAGTTCTTAAAGGGATATGGGAACTGATGGGCTACCACGACAACATACCTTAAATGATATTTTATGATTTTTTTCAAATTCATGTCGAAATTCATCTGTCCCTGAGGTTCAGTGCTTTCTTGGTTACAATCCTATCTTAATGGACGTTCCTTTACAGCATCATGGCAAGAAAAAAGTGTCTTAATTTCACCAACTTTCCAAAGGAGTGTCTCAAGGCTCAGCCCTTGGACCCCTTCATGTACATCATGTCTCTGGGCCACATTATTCTATCACATGGCTACTCATATCACTGCTATGCACACTGTCATTCCCACAGGATGACCCCACAATCTCAGCATGTATTTTAGCTATCACTGCACATTATTCAATCATCTACAATATAAACATAAACATTGCCTCCGCTACTGTTGCTCCTACAAGGTCACTAAGTGATCGCTCTCTGATGATGTTGCTTCTATTTCCTGGCCATGTTGCTTTGAACTCTTCAGCATACAGAAAATAATATCATACCTGACTCAACATGCAAGACAACTCCAGGTACAGGCCATGGTGGCATCTCACCTCCATTACTGCAGTTCCCTCCTAGCTGCCTTCCAGTTTACGCATCTGATCTTTGACTCTCACCCGTAAGGTGCTTTCAGGGTGCTCTCAGGGTCTGCTCCTGCTTATATCACCTGAGTTATAAAGGTTGCACCCCTTCTTGTGCTTTGCACTTATCACAAGAACGTGGATTGGCCTTGCTCTTCACACAAGACGATTTCAGACAAAAGTATTTCCCACATAGTTCCTCAATGGTTGAACAAGCCATCAGTAGCTACAAGAGCAGAGTCCTCCGTCTCCACATTCAAGAAGCCCTTGAAAACTCTCCTCCAAGCATATCTAGTGGTGTCCAAATGGAGCCAGATCATGGCCATAAGTTTTGTAATTCGAAAGAAAAACTTGAATCTGAAAAACTGAAATTTGAAAAAGAAAACTGAAACAATACTGTGTTTTCATATTCAGATCATACTTTTCCAGGTTCAAATTTAGGTACAAAGTGGTTCAAATTTGGATTTTTTTTTTTTACTTTCAGATTCAGATTTTCTTTTTCAGATTCAGACTTTTGCAATGATCTGGCATCTCACAATGATGTTGCCTTTAAGGAATGTAGGAATTGTGGAATGTGGGGGCAACTGCCAGCTCTACACCCAACCCTCCTCCTTTATCTGGGCTTGGGACCAAAGTGACCCTAAAGAGACACTTTGGCAGAATTATTCAGTTTTCGTTTTTTGTTATTATTATTATTATTATTTTGCTTTTCATGATTTTTTATATAGTTTTTTTCTTAGCCTACAACAAGTCAGAGTAAAACATAACTATAATATTTTAAACAATGTTTCTGTATCGACGGTTTTAACTTAACATTAACAAATTACAATTGCAATGTGAGAAAATGCTGGCACTAGTGTGGCTTTTTTCAGAGCTCCTCCACACGCTGTGCTGGCTCACAGAAAGAGGTCATCTTCATTTCGGTCAAGGCTTTCTGTGGCAGCTTCAGCAGCTGAGGGAGCTGACTTAAATGAATAAGCAGCTGATGTGCCAAAAAGCTGCAAAACATTATCTTGTGCTCGTAGCAAGTCTCACCAGACATCTTCAGACCATATCTGATGTACAGGATGGAGTTAAGGGTGCAAGTTGAAAGTCTGAGTAAAAATATTCGATATTATCTGTTACCCAGTGTTAAAATTTGATGATCCCTATTTTCAGGTGCACTTTAATGCTCGTTAATGTTTTTGATTTCTTGAGAATTCAAATATTTGAAAGATCAGTTTTAGACTGTTTTAGTACTGCTCATTGAATAAATGTCACCGAACCACTTTTGATATGTTTTTCATCCATGTCCCACTATCCTGTCAAATTTGACTTTTAGATAAAAAACAAAAAAACAAAAAAACAAAACAAAACTTGCCATTTAAAACTTTTATGCGGCATTCACTTAAGCCAAATCATCATTACTGAATTTAAAGCACATGGGTGGGTGCTAATAATGAGGTAGAGCCCTATGCTCTGGGGCAGTGTAATGCACTCTGTCCTGCACCTTATAGTTGCTATATGGGTTGTGGAAATAGGTACAAATATTACAGAAAAGCTTTTTTTAAAGAAAAAAGGAAAAATGTGTGGGAACCCTGAAAGAAGACGGTTCTCAGTGACATAGGCAGACACCTCCCTGATATATTGCATGATATGTATCTGTCACCGTTAATCCTCACCAAATCCCAAATTCCACTTGCAGAAAGGTACTCTAAATTTATTACGCTATGCTCTCCAACCCTTTCGACTATCTGTGTCAGAGGTCTCAAGAAACTGAGACACTACGATGAGTTCATTCAGAAAGTGCTGATGAGATTGGACAGGGAAAAGCTCTCTCCCAAAGTTCTTGGGCTGAAGAACAAAATTCTCCCACATTCTTAAATAATATATAAATTCTGTACACTTATTGAATATACATAAATTCATTTTCTTTAAGTCAAGTAACCACTTTTGAGAGTTTTAATGAGGATAGTATTTGTAACTTATGTTTTGAAGACAAATCTGCTTCTCTTGTTCAAGCCAGTCAAGCGCACAGAAATTGATTTCTAATTCCAAAGTAAAAAAAAAAAAGAAAGAAAAAACTACTTCAGATTACAGGAAATGATTATGTCAGATGTGGTGACACAGACTGTAGACTACACCTTTTTCGTTTACCTCTCATCTTTAACCATTTCTGTGTCTCTGTATCACATCCTTATTTCTGTTATATCAATAAGTTTCCACATTAGGGGCATCGATAATTTTAAAAAAGTGATGGTAATCAGGGTCCAAGCAGATTCACGGCAACTGCAAACCATGGTTTAATGGTTTCAAGAACGCCCCCCATGGATAAAATTCAACCAATTCAATTATAGACTTTGGTTGAAACCCCCAAAATGGTTATTTGAGTTTTTCAAATCTGAAATTATACATCAATGTTTTGGCCAAAGGGCCTTTAAAGTCAACATCTTTAATTGTCATTGTCACCTGGCAACTGTTTAAAGAATTTGAGGATGAAAGAATCTCTATATCACTTCTAACTATGAAGACATGAGCAAAAACTTAACTTTCAGAATTATAGCACCCTCTAAAGATCAGCTGATTTAAAGCTGAGTTTATTATTTCAACATACAATCATGAACAAGCCAATAAACTACATATCAAACAGTTCAGACCTGTGACATTGTTGTATCCACAACAACATTGTAGATTATGACATCAAGTTCTGAGACCTTTGCTGAAAAAATGGGTGTGCTTTATGCTGACTTCATAACAATAATTATGAGAATAATACACCATATTTATATAGCAGTTTTAAAGCCAGTATTGAGAAACAATGCCAATGGAATGTAATAGTACTAGAAACAAACTCCAGCGTGAAAATATTTAGAGATTAATAAGATTAATGAGATAAGTCTGATTTGAACGAGTCCAGTTCTACACATTCTCAAAGGTCTTTGGGTTCATTTTATTTAAATTAAATTCATTTATAAGTTAATATAAATAGTGTGGACTATAAATAGGTAGAGAGACTTAGTGCACTGTTGAATAAGCAGTTGATTTACTTTCTGGCGTGTACTGGACAGGCTCTCTGAGCAGCAGCATACTGGACCTGACCTGTGCCTGTGCAGAGAGGTCCTGGCAGTGCTGCAGCAGGAGTGAAGGCTGATGAGGCTCCAGGACTGAAATCCTGCTGTTTCTGCTCTGGATGGAGAACCAAAGCATCTCACAGGGTGGTGTCTGCAGTGTTGGGGATGCCTTGTTCAACTGTCTAGCACATCGATCACAGAGACACTGAAGTCACAAAGTCATCCACTTCCAGGAGACTCTGGGACAACATCCTGTGGATTTCCAGGAATGTAGAGACAACAGCAAGAAAAGGAAATACAGAAAAAAACAACAACAATGGCATCAAAGACCTTCATTTTCAAACAAATGACATGAAAAAAAAATAAAACAGCTAAAACACTTAGTTTTCTTCTCTTTCTTAAGTTGGGGGAAGTCGTGACATTGTCTGGCTGGAAAACATCAGAGAAACATGATTGTGGTTGATTTTCTCTGACAGATTTTTGACCGACTGTTTTTTGAAGTGACTTGTTGGACTGTTTAAACTTTTTTCATTTAGTCTTGTAAAAACTCCAAACTGGACTGGAGTTTAGTGTTTACTGCCAGTTCGTTGCTGGTGAAGTTAGATCTCTGAAGTGAGTTAGTGTCGTTTTCAGGTCTCTGCTGTCGCTGGAAGTTGTCTCTTTTCTGAGTTTGGCGTAGTTTTATGCGCTCCAGTTGTAGAATGTAGCAGAATCCACGTTGTAATTATTGTGACACTGGTCTGATAATTCCTCCAGTCCAGACACCAAGAATCCACTGATAGAGATGTGCCACAAAAGACATTGATTAAAAAAAGAAAAAAAAAGAAAAAAATGTTGTTGATAATTGTTTTCAAGGCAGACACGATGAATCTCGCAACATAATGCAAATTCTCATGAGACCAGGCCGACTAAGTGAGGCCTAACTTGGTTCAATGTCAACTGATCCATCATATGACGTCGTCTGACGTACTATGTTATAATAAAGAATACAGAAAAAAGCTTGTTTCAGAAGTATATTAGATCTCATCGTCTAAACTCACTTCAAAGCATTTTCAGATCACGTTTGAAAAGGTGACTCACGATTACCATCTATCGAAAGAATGACTGAGACATCTTCAGCAACTGACAGTTTGCAAAATATCCACTTGGATATTTCACAATATCAGACCTCTGTGAATCTTTGCCCCCAATTCCCCAAGAAGGACGGGACACAAGTCTACATTCAGAAGCCGAGGAACCACCTTCAAGCTTCTTGTCCTGGACATTTCCAGGACTTTGCATCTGGCAGAAAACAACCATCTGAGTACCATCTGTAGCAGGTTGACGTCTTCAACCATCAAGAGACGACTTGAGAAATAGGCTACAGAAAAAAAAAAAAATTCTTTCTTTCTCAAGAAAAATATATGAGACTTGCAACAGAAAATTACTCTACTAATTGACAACATGCGTCAGTCCATCAGAGTGCCTGAAGCAGACATTGTAGGAGGACCACATTTTGGTCCTCAAGGATCTACAAAAGAAAAAGCAGCTGCAAGAAAAAACCAAAAACCAAAAACTGCTTTAGTCTTGAAGTAGCCTCAAATCTATCACACAAGACCAGATAACAGAGAATTTCCAGGACTCTGAACCTGATCCAGCTGTTCTACAACCAGAGTCTAAACACTGGAAAACCAACGATCTGATGCTTCAAGTCCAAGATTTGAGAAATCAACTCCAGGAAAAAAGACAACCTTCTAACTCTGGAAACAGAGAGGAAGACTGCAGCAGAGCATGAGTGTAACCTGATAGTGGAACAGTGTTGTGGCAAATATCTGATTTCCCAAGAGCACCAAGAAGTCACGAATCACAGTTTTATAACTCTTGTATACAAGGAAGAGCAGTTGCTAACAGTTGGTATACTGATACTGATACTTCCACAACTTCTCGGGAGAATGAAGTAGGGAGTACCTGGGATTTAATGGCTCCAGCTTACGTTCATGATGCTGCTAACGCCAAGAAACCTCTGGGGATAACATTGTATGTGGTAGGACAGCCTGTCATTTTGACTCTGGGGCGACTCATTCGACAATTAAGACCTCTGTTTTTGGTGGTAAAAAAAATAAAATGAGTAGAAAACACATTTTTACCACTGGAGTCTCAGGCCAGGCTATTAAAGAGCTTACTGCTCCTCTCCCCTGTGTTACACCTCAGGGGGACTCATGTATGCTTTCATATTGTGAGATTTGACTCCAGTAAACTTGCTGGGCTGAGATATGATGTGCACACTGGGCATTTGTCTCATCTCCACAACAGGAGGCCTGCATGTTGTAAATTCTTCAACCCTGCTGACAGTGACTCTCACTTTATGTAGACATAGAAAAACCACTGTATGTGTATCAATGGAAGGTTAATTAGCCTGTCATTTTTTCAGATGTCTCAAACGGTGCAAAATGTGATTTCACCTGTAAATACAGATTTCATTCCTGTGTCTGATGTACATTGCTCTACCGCAGAGGAACTGGAGAATCTTTTAAAGGACCATTACCACCGTAGAATAACCAGCGAAAAGGTGCTAAAATGTTGCAAATGCACAGTTGACTATCTGCATCAGTCCTACTTGAAGTAGTCAGAGAGACTCAGTCAAAATCAAATGCTCTCAAAGAGCTGGAACAGCTGAAACAGCAACTGGAAGAGAAAACCAGCTTTAACATTGAACTAACCACCAAACCGCGGACACAGGAAGAGGCCATGGAGAAACTGGAACAGAAAGTGGCAGAAGTTACTGTACAGATCAAGTCTGCCTCAGAAACCAGAAGCCTGAGATTCCTACTGATGTTCCAGAGTCCTCTGCAGCAAAAGTTCCAGAACTGAAAAGGTCTCTGAGTCAAAGACCATCTCCACTCATACAGGAACTCATCTGATGAGGTCTCTGAGTCAAAGACCATCTCCACTCATACAGGAACTCATCTGATGAGGTCTCTGAGTCAAAGACCATCTCATACAGGAACTTTAACATCTGATGAGGTCTCTGAGTCAAAGACCATCTCCACTCATACAGGAACTTTAACATCTGATGAGGTCTCTGAGTCAAAGACCATCTCCACTCAAACAGATGAGTTCATTGTTATTCCGCTTGAGTCCTCATTTACTGCAGCAGACCTCAAAAGACAAGAGAAGCCTTCTTTCTGGAGGTGTTTTAAGAAATGTATGACACCAAGGTACTACTGCAAATACAAGAATGAGAGGTTTATTCAAAGTCTTAAGGTGGATGCAGACATCCCCAAAGAAACATAACATCTTCCACAGGAGAAAACATCTGTCCAAGAAGAAAAGTCTGTTCAAACAACTGTCTCATGACCAGAGCTGAACGGTCCTGAGAAACCTTCAGCATGGATGAAATTTTAAAAGAGCATCACTCCAGTGCATCTGCAGAAACAAAAAGATCGACCAAAGAACCAGTAGGATGAGTGAGATGAAATAGGAGGAGTTAGAAAAAGTAAGGGGAGCGTGGTGTTTAGCACTGTTGCCTCACAGCAAGAAGGTTCCTAGTTCGAGCCTCCACAGGTATTTTTCTGTGTGGAGTTTGTATGTTCTCCCTGTGCTTGTGTGGGTTCTCTCCTGGTACTCTGGCTTTCTCTCACAGTCCAAAGACATGCACGTTAGGTTAATTGGTGTTCTTAAATTGCCCTTAGGTAAGAGTGTGAATGGTTGTTTGTCTACATGTGGCCCTGTGATGGACTTGAGACCTGTCCAGGGTGTCCCCCTGCCTTTTGTCCAAAGAGAGCTGGGATAGGCTCCAGCAGACCCCATGACCCTGCACAGGAACTAACAGATAATGGATGGATGGATGGATGGAGTTAGATGAAATGATTAAGAGGAGTTAGATGAAATAGCTAACAGTAGTGCGATGAAATAACTAGGAGTGTGATAGAATAACTAAAAGGAATGAGGCTCTTCCTTGAATCACCACCTTATCGTGGTGGAGGAGTTTGTGTCCCCAAATGATACCAGAAGCTATGCTGTCAGGGTTTTACTGCCACTGGTGGGGTCTCCCAAGGCAAATTGGTTTTGGGGGATGGGCCAGAGCAAGAGCCATTCTGACAACTTCCATGAATAAGAGAAATCAAGGAGCATGGTGTCCCTCACCCAGGTCAGGTTACCGGGGTCCCACCCTGGAGCCAGGCCTGGGGGAGGGGCTTGTTCGCCAGCGCCTGGTGGCCAGGCCTTTCCCTATGGGGTCCGGCCAGGCAAATTCTGAACCAAAGACGTGGGTCCACCCTCCTGTAGACCCACCACCCGCATAAGAGGCCATGGGAGTTGGGTCCAATGTGGGACGGGCAGTGGCAGAGTCAGTGCACCCTCTCCCTTAAAATCAACATCCACACTGCTTCCAGGCACGCTCGGTGGCAACCTATCTTCAGTTTACTTGACTTTTCAGGTCTTCTGAGAGGATTCAGTTCACCTGAGTCCATGACTCACTGACTCACCTGGTAACACCAGGGGAAACACTGTGGACTGACATGGCTTTGCTGGACTTAATAATAAATAAGTACTTAAATGACAATGACGACTAAGAAGAAGACGGTCACATCGCTGAGTGACTCAATTTATCCCAAGTCCATTAGATTAACTAAGTTTAGCACCACTATTGAGCACACAGCTAAAAGATGTACACTCTTATTCCTTTACACAGGCACAAACTGAATAACACTATGTATGAAAACTGTTGCAAAACATCATAATAATGGTAGTAAAAATAAGTTTTATAAATCTCAAGTGGTGTAAAAGTGTTTGTCTGCACATTCCACAGTTCCTACATTCCCTAAAGGCAACATGATTGTGAGAGGCTCTCAGCAGTGTCAGTCATGATGCCTCAGTCCTTATACCAGATCATTGCCGAAAGTCTGAATCTGAAAAAAACAAAAAACAAAAACTGAAACCAACAAAAAAAAAATCTGAAAAAAAATTCTGATCTGAATCTCAAAACACAGTATTTGTGAGTAAAAAAAAAAGACTTATTCAAAAGATTTTGCAAATTGAATCAAAAGTTTGAGTTTCAGATTCAAATTTCAGTTTTTCAGATTCATGTTTTCCTTTTGAATTACGTAACTTATAGCCGTGATGTGGTTCCATATGTCCACTCTTTAACTTCCTAACCTGCACTTTTTACCTTATCGGGTAAAATAACACAAAGCCACTAATTTATGCATAACTAGGGGTGATTTTATTTATTTATTTATTTATAAATAACAGATGCAATTGGCAGGCTTTGGTGTTAATAGCTAGCTATGGCTTTGGATTGATCTGGATAGGTCCAAGTACAAGGTTTAATAAAATAGCAGGTAGCAGCTACCTGGTTTTCTGAAGGCAGATCCATAAGCTGCATTATGTACAACATATCAGGTATAATATGTGGGATCAGACCAGAGGGATCAATCTGTTGATTAACGCTGAATCCAAAATGGGATAAACCAGTTTCATAACAAATGAGGTCATGTTTAAGGTCATTAACGAGGAAATCTAAAAGTCTAAAATATCTTCAACAAGTACAGAACTTTTGTGTGTGAATGTGTGTGTGAGTGTGTGAATGTCTACAGTGTAAGGCGTTTAGGCACTGTAGAAATATAGTTGTAAAGCGCTATGAAAGTGCAAGCCATTTACCATCTTTTGTCTTTGCTGGGGAACAATAGGGGCGGCATATTGTGCACAGCATTTAACAAAGAACCTCTTCATATCAAATACAACTTCATGGAAACTTGATGAGCTCTAGTTAGGTTAATCTAATTAGGTTTTGCCTTTGGCTTTTTGAATGCACGGACAGCCATTACAACTTTTAATATTACACTTCTGCGCATGCTGTTTTTGGCTTAGTTTGACATTTGATTTATCTGTTCCTGAAAAAATACATTTGATAAAAATGGGAATACAAGAAATATAAAACAACTGAATAAATCCCACTAGAGATGGATATAGAGTTCTATACCTGCATGCATTACATCAATACACACACCATAATCAACTAAAGTCAGTGTTTGTGTAATGTCAGTAGCCAATGAAGCACAGGTTGACTTGAGTATAATTACGTTAATCTGATCTCATTTTCTTTTGAAGGGAAAAGTCCACATCACACGTGCTGCTGCTCATATCTCATATCACTGTGATAATATATGTTTCTTAAATCATAAACATTGTGCATCCACATACATCAGCCTCTCCTCACTCTTGCTCTCATCCCTCTACCCCCTTCTGTCTTTTCTTCATTTTTCCTCTCTGTGGGCCATCCGTGGAGCGTTCAAGCGCTCTGACAACATGCACCGCTGAGTTCTCAACATCTTGTCTTGTCACGGCAATTACACACACGCACACATGCACACACATTTAACATATGAGGTATATGTTTTTTTCCCTGTATTTTGAACAACACAATAGTCACATGACTTAACTATAAAAAAGTTAGATTTTTGGTCATTCGTAATGAGGAGAATAAAATATCTTTTTTTTTTTTTATGACTGAACTTTAAGTAGCTAGAAAAGAAAAACAGTAATACAATGTGAGTACTTGAATTCAGCAGTGCGATACGAAGAGAGTGAGCAGGTGGTCTGAGAGGTCAGGGCAGGGATCAGTCACTGACCTCCTCTTCACTACTCCGAATGGATAAGGGTTAATTAACAGTAGACCTTAATCGCCTCTGATGAATGATTCATAGTTTCCTGGTCTATAACCAACATTTAAAATACATGGACAGAGGCACAGTAGACATGAATTATTCAGATCCAGTGGTACCCAACGCAGGACTTCACCCACAGTAAGCACAGAAATAAAGGGATGTTCAGCCTGTGAGCATATTGATGAAGAGTAAATGTATATATATATATATATTAATGTACTGCAGACAGACTGAAATACACAGTCTAACAAAGGCAGAGAGAATATTTAGGGAAATATTTACTTTGAAATCTCTAAAAATAAAACTGTCACTCTACACATTCATTATGTGACAAAAAGAGAAAAAGACAAACACAACATCAGTTACAGAGTGAAATGTTGGAGGAATACCTCATATAAAGATTCATGACTAAAATAAAGAGAGGGTGCAAGTTTTTTCAGTGGAGATTTACTGTCTTGTCTGTGAAAGCAGCAAATAATAAGTCATCAGTTAAGCAGCTCGATATATTTTTTAAAAATCCATGGCTGTCTTGTCTTTGCTTTTTCAACACATCATTCAGCCCAGCAGTTCACCCCTTAGATAAACTGCGCTTCAGCTCACAGAAGGATATAAGGCTGCATACAAAAGGCTGTGTATGGTGAGGGACGACAGTGATAAATGAACCGGGGATCAGGTAAAGTGGCCATAACAAGCCAGTCTATAGCTGTATCAGGAGTCAAAGTAAAATACACTGGAGGAAAGGACTCAGCTGTTCTTCAACTGTCCATGTCCTCTGGATAATGCACAGCTTCACCAGCGTTAGTGCCAGTGTCTCGTCCTCTTTCTGACCAGCACCACCTCTTCTGGATCCAGTCTTTGAAATTATTCCTGACTAACACTTCAAAAATATTTCCCACTTCTGAGTTATTGTCTAATTTATGTAGGTGTGTCAAGAAATATATCCTTGGAATCTTCTCTACCTCTGGGCAAGGTGTCATGCTGATGTGTCAATTTCCTCTGACTTGGCAGGTGTCATCTCCAACAAAATGTTCATTTACCAAAACAAGTTAAAACCAGAGTGGATCAATACTAGTCTCTATTTTCACATTCCACAAAAAATGTGTCTCATGTTTAAGTTGCTGTGGTTTTACTGAAGTAATTCATTAAACATCTTGTTTCTTTAATTTGTCCAGCTTCTTTAAATGTACCTTTTACATAATGCAAACCTTTACAATCACCAGGCATCTTGCATATGTAAAGGAAAAAAAAAAGAAGAAGAAAAAGTAGTTTAACAAGCAGTCAGTCTATGCCCTGAAGGTATTTACTGACAGTGTCTGTGAAGCTGAGACAGCAGCAGTGTGAAGAAAAGTGAAGAAAGGATGCTTCTTCTGTACCATATATACAATGCAAAAAAAACACTATACAAAAAAGAAAATCTCTGCTTATTTCTTTTCATAGAATATGAAAACAAAATGCACCATGCTTTGTCCTGTCCTTATTTCTTTTGTTAAAAATCATCCATTTTAGAGTTTCAGGCCTGCAACACATTAACGGGAGAAATCATTAACTAAAGCTGCCATTTCTTCTCATGCAACATTAAAAAAGACCTTTTGGCACTGAGGACACCAAGCGATGAACTGTTTAAAATGGTACTTTGTCACATTTTCCTACAAATATGTCCTAAGACGACTCAAATGCTGGAATCGATTCCAGATTGTTAAAAAAAAGACATAATTACTTATCTAAGATTGATGAGCATGCACTATTTTTACTGATCAAGTCCATCTGATTAGTAAAATCTGGCTGCAACTTATCCTCTTGATTTTTAAATTAGCAGTAAATGTTAAATTAGTCCCCCTCAAGCCCCCTACACACACCACACAAACTACATCTGCATTTTAATTTAGCATGTGCTTGAGGGTGCATTTACTTATTTGTAAGACGAAATAAGGATTAGTTTTTTGTTTTTTTTTTAATAATGACCAGTTGCTTCTGTTCATTTAATCAAAGATAAATTGCATTTTACCTCCATTCACAAAGTTCTATGATTCTATGATGTTGCAAGAAGGCTCAAATAAATGAGTCTCAAGCAAACACCATTTTCTACACGTCTGTGGCCCATGTGACCTCAAAAAAGATGAAGAGTTTTTCTTCTGCAGAACAACCAAACAAACACAGGCTTAATGAAATGGTGTTAACTAAAAAAAAAATGAGGC
>JBAMYA010089500.1:0-21996 GCA_037176975.1 Arrhamphus sclerolepis | reverse complement strand
ATAATATCATTTCTTACTTTTATGCAGATGATACTCAGCTCAAGTTAATCAAATAGCATTGGATGTGGGAAATGGATCCTAACGAGTGCACAAACCTTTTTCAAATACAGTAGACCAGAAGAGCAGTATTTTCAATTTTCTATCATCTATTCTTTGCTTAATAACAACACATTTACATTTTAGGTGTTGGTCATAAATATTTAAGTGGAAATATGGGAAGAGAGGTGGAGGACAAAGAACTTTACAGTCTCTGTTTTTCATGAGGATTGGCTTTAACACTCCTGCAGTCAGTTTTACCACCATTCAGCTGTGTCTAGATTGCTTAGCCACCCTGTCACTCCCTTACTGAGCCACACAATTAGTGAACCAGTCAGCTGCCAAGATACTCACTCAGCCAAACAGTTGGCGCAGATAATCAACCAAGCAGACAATCAATTACACACTCAAGCTCAGGGCACATTGTGTAAGTTTATGCGTCCAGATGTAGGGATTGTATAGATACTCAGCTTAATTTAGCATGTCCATCGAATGCTGTGCTTGCCCAACTGCAAAGCATTTATAGTAACATATCCACATATTTTAAAGTTCGTTCAACATTTTCTTGGATTTCTATTTGCTGTATGAGGTCAGGAAAAAACAAACAAACAAAAAAAAACAAGAAGAATGCACCATTCAGTTTAAAATGAAAGTGAATGACATGTTTCAAGCACAAAGAGGCTTGTTGGGTTCCAATTACATGCGTTTAAAGCTGCTGAGTATTTAAAATCAGCCTTCATTAGAGCTGGGTTTTGGTCCGACCAGGATCATTTCCCTCTGTTGTGATGGAAATGGCACCTTCTGTGACACTGAAATTTGACAACATTCTGGCTCTCACTGAAACTAATTGGACCAGATGCTGTTCCATGGCTTTTTCAACTCATTGTGTCAGAGTAAAGCTTTCATGGATAAAAAAAATAAGAGGTCCAAAGATTGTATCATATCATAAATTAAACAAACAAACAAACACACACTTATCTAAAACTTCCATTTGTCCATTACCTACACCTGCTTCTTCTAGTTTAGAGCCTATCACAGCTGTATTTAGGACAAAAGGCATCCTGGAGAGGTCACCAGTCCAATACAGGCCCTCATAGGTTTTATATGTCAGATGGCCATCCTGCCCCAGTCTTCCATTTATCAAGGACTGGGACAGACACCATGAGGTGACTTTTCTTCCTCTACGTTCTTTCTTTCTACTTGTGATCTATTGTATTGCTACAAATAGTCTGATTACCATGTATCTGGTGCTTCGCCTTTCTGATCTTTTCTCTGCGCTAGTGGCTTCCGCCAGTTATTCCAGGCAAAGTAGAAAGGATCAGCACTCATGTAGCCATTAGTGCTGGTCTTTTCCTTTTCAAAATGACATGAACATGGCCAGTAAGTTTTTGTGAGATTCAGCACACTGACATTCTTCCCTGTCCTGTCCTTCCGCTCACACCACATCAATGCTTCCATCTGCTCTGTAAAGGATGATTGTTGGTGATTCTTCAGCCACTTTACCGTCATCACATAAGCCATGAAGGGAAAGATGTCTAGCGTCTTTGCTTTGGATGTATGTAATGCACACCCTGCTGCATTATAGTAGTACACCATGGTTATTTAAATGCAGACCATTACTTTGCTGTTGCTTGTTTTATTTCCTTCTTTACCAGATGTTACGACTGGTTTTCCCACCCAGTGGATAAAAATAGCAGCACTTTTGCGGCACAAGGGCAGGCTGTACTGAATTACTATTGTTTTCAAGACCTAAGTTGAGGATAACAGTCTTAACTGCACCTGAACATTAGAGGGCGCTCAGACTCACCATGTCAAGAACCAACACTTTTTCTGGGGTCACTTTTGTGTCATTTTTTATGCAATTATAATTTAAAGGCACAAAATGAACAATAGAAATATAACTGAAATATACTTTTCAAAAAATGAAGGGAACAGTTTGACCAGAGAGCAGAAAAATGTACAAATTTAAAATCTTTGCTGCAAAGACACCTGCGAGTTGTTTTTTCTTTTTTGGTGTGGTCTCTCAGTACACCATCAGGTGTTTTATCAGGACCCATAGCTTATGTGCGTTAATGCAGCTGCAGCTGTTTGGGGACAGCTTCAGCATCTGGTCGTCTGGGGGGGATGGGGTCTTCTGTGCAGGGATGCTACCGACTGCCTGCAAAGAAGCTGCTCAGTTCATTCACCAGAGGGGTTGTGCTAACCCTCCACCACACACCACAAGTGCTTCTGCTGTCACTAAAGCGATGAGCTCTCCTCCTGGAATACGGCTTCTGAGCCCTTCTAAGACTGGTTGGTCCTCGCTGTCTTCAGGCCCACCTCATGTCCAGCTGTGGAGGCAGCCTCCAGCAGTATGTAGCCTCCTTTTTCTGATCATGTTAGAAAAACAGGCTTGTTGAGCCTTTTTAATAACAGTCTTGTAAGAGGGTTTCATAATGAATGTGTAAATGGCTCCATTTACGCACAGCTTTCCTGCATTCTCTCTTTTGATCTGCAACAGCTGGACAGTTTCTCCACAGTGCTGTCTGCTTACCAGACAACATTTTTACCTTTTCAGGGGCAATAACATCAAAAATTGTTGTATTTTAGATTCAAAATTTTCAAGAAGCACATCAACAGACTTAGACCCTGGGCTCACTGACCTAGACATGGCTTCCATAAAAAACTGAGCAATCTGATCATTCTTAAACCGTTTTCTCACAGAAACTGACTTTGTTTGGGCGACTGGAGAAACTGACATTTCAAAGAAAATACAGAAATGGTCAAAAAGACCAATGTCTTTTACATTAGTGTTAGAAATATCAACGCTCTTGCTAAATACTAAATCCAGCACGTTCCCTTGTTAATGTGTGGCCTCGTTCACATGTAGATCAAAAGTTTCTAACACACCATAGAATTCACTGGAAGTTTTGTCTGAAGGATTATCAATGTGAATGTTAAAATCACCAACAATTACAACATGATTGAAATCTGTTGTGATGACAGCAAGCAAATAAGAAAGGTTGTTGATAAAACTTGCAGAGAACCTTGGAGGTCTGTAGACAATTAATAACAAGATTTCTGGACTGTCTTTCAGCACAACACAGAGGTATTCAAATGAATCAAAATCACCACATTTTAACTGTTTGAACTGAAATGAATTTTTAAATACGGCAGCAAGACCACCACCTTTCTTGTATGTTTGAGAAACATTCAAAGAGTTAAAGTTTGGAGGGGCTGACTCAATGAGAACTGGAACACTGTTACTATCTAACCAGTTTTCAGTTAAAAGCATCAAATGGAGTTTTTGCTGAGTAATAAAATCATTGATGAGAATGACTTGCTGCTGAGAGATCGAACGTTTAGCAGTAGTGGGGACCTGAACGGAATCTTTAAAATGAGGAATCTTTACTGAATAATTCCTTCTGGGTGGCAAAATTACAGGTACCGCTCTCTTTCTAAGACCTATAAACAGAGAGCAGAGACAGCAGCTGGAGCACTGTGTCCAGGTTTGTCCTGGAGGCATTCTTGAGCGTGATAATCCCCTGGAACACATGTCAGCTGTGAAAGGGGGGGGTGCAGGGTGCAGTTTTTGGATGCAGGTTTTAAGGCTTACTGGGGGCTAAGGACTAAAGGAGGAAGTGTGTGTAGAGAAGAAGTCAGGGGTGACAAAAAAGGAAATGGACAGAGTAGTGGAAGGGGCGTGAGCTTGGTCCCAGCAGGGACCAGCTCATTCATCTGGGCAGTGAACTCCAGAAGGGGGGAAGTTGGCTTTGAAGAAAAATAATGAAAAATTCTCAAAAAATTCAATTCTCACAAAAAAATCTCAAATCTAGGAGTAATTTTGACATCCTACCTGACCTACAACACGCTTTTAATGACAAAGAGGGAAAAGAAAGTTGTGCTTTTATGCATTTATGCTGTGTATGTAAATTTCTGGTTTCAACTAACATAAAATGAATTATTTATTAGGAATATCTCCTTCTATTTCAGACTTCTGGACTGAAGATGTGAACAATACTGAAATATGATCAATGTGATTTAAGACTAAAAGATGTGACACAAAATTATAAAGAGCCACTTTAAAATACTGTTATACCAGCACTCTATGACCTACAAGCTGACATTTCCAGCAGACTGTACAGAGACATGCACGGAAAGCTGAAAAGAAACAGAAAGGTGGGCCAGTAATTGTTTGACCTTTATGTTGGCATTCAGGTTGAAACAGTGGACAGAGACAAGCTTAGCCTGACTCTTGGAAAGTTAAACCTGTCACTACATTACAGTTTAGTGGCAGCTACTCAAATGCTTCACATGCGTTGCTGACTTTCTGAGGAATTTCCTGAATTAAAGTGTCAGAGGAGTTCGAAAAGCTCATCATTTAAAAGTGACTTTAGTTACTGATAAAGTCACTGTTTGTGATACAGTGAAAATGAACTGCTTTTCATCTGCTTTTAACAAAACCATCTGTTTTGGTGTGTTGAATAATTCTCTTGTCATTGTTCTGCAGTTATTAGTGTCCATTTTAATACATAACATTGCAAAAAGATTATATGCTCTTTTAAATGATAAAGACATTGAAATTTATTTAAAGTGGGAAAAAATATGGTAGCAAAATTGATAATACAGGGGATGTTTTTCATTGTGTGGTATTTTCTTTTAAAACAGTTCATATATGCCTAGAATAGAATAGAATAGAATAGAATAGAATAGAGTTTTAGGAAGTGGATCTTTGTTCCATTTTTCATAATATTGGATTTGAACTGCTCAACAATTCAACTCCTCTTAATTATATTTTATTGTAGTTTACCTTTCACAATGTGCCAGATGTTTTCAGCTGGTAAAACATCTGCAGGCAGGCCAGCTCAGCTCCCAGACTCTTTTTTTTCTCTGCCTCTAATACTACATGTGGTTTAGTATTGTATTGGTGAAACATGCAAGGTCTTCCCTGAAAAAGTGTGTAGATGGGACCTCACTTTCATTCATCCATAAGTCACTTTTCTGAGGCAGAAGTATTAATTTCTTAATGCACATTGTTTTTCCATCCTTGTCCCTGCAGCTTTCAACTATATAAGCATTTCGTCTCAAAACAAGGTGATGATTTTAATTCATTCAGTTGCAGTTTCACAACAAGCTGAAACTGGTTTCAAACTAAAGTGCCCATGAAGCTGAAGTTCCCCTGCAGTTTGCAGCTTATCATTTTCTGACCCTTTGTCAGGAAGAAGGAAGAAGAATCAGAAGCTACAATTAGAAACTTTAAAGAGTCAGTAAAACCAACAGTGTTTCATGTTTGTTTTTAGTGCACATTTTTTTCTGACTGCATAAGCCTAAATGAGGGTAAATACTAACAAAATAATCATGTACAGTGATTGTCCTTGTGCTAAAAAAAGAGAAATCTATATAAACTTCAAAAAATGACCCGAATAAGCAAACATGCAGGAGACGAGTCGACATTTGAGATTAAACTGACCTTTATAATGCAAGTGAGGCAACAAAGCTTAGTTAAAGTGAGACATACTGTTTGTTTACTGTCTTTAGTAAGTACCAACGACAGTGGAACCAGATGAAAGAGGTCATTTAACACCACATCAAATGTCTAAACATCTGTTAAGCTAGCAACAGTGAAATTGGTCCTTCGTGTTATGTTGGAAAAACTGCTCCTCACAATTATTCTTCCATATCCAACAATGAATCAACTGTTTCTCAATAGATCTGATCAGATTTTTTTTGTTTGTTTTGTTTTTATTATTATTATTATTATTATTTTTAATAATAACAAATTAGAAACATGTAATTTCCTTTGCAAACAATGTGTCATCACAATACTTTGAGGTGGACGCGTAACGAGTATCTTAACTGCTGAACGAAACAGCCGATCAGAGTAATTCAAAATTTAATTCCAAATTAATGGAGGTTTTGCAAGGAGAGTGGATTTGATTGTTAGGAGTCCGGAAACTGGAGGCCCATGGCGAGCTGAGGTTGGGATAATCAGACTTCATTGTTCAGCAAAATGCTCACAGGCATACAAGTATAGCAATTTAAGCTACCAGGCGTAATCAGTCCAACAAAATAAGCTGATTCTTTTCAGAATGTTCTCAGATGAACTCTCCCATTTCTTTTTTATGCACTTTAGTCCCACTTTTTTTTCCTTCTTCTTCCTTGGGAATTTGTTTCGGTCTATCACCTTATGTATAATTATATAATTGCATGTAATTACTTTTTAACATTTGTCCAAGCTTATATAAACAGTAGGGTCTGAGTATTCACACTACTAAACCTGCTCTGATGACTTCCAGTGGATATTTTAGTAAAAGCAGACTTTGTTCTAATGACCGCTTATGTGAAGAAATTGCAGACCACTTCAGAAGCAAACTTGATTATATTAGATCCAGCAATTTACCTGATCAAAAAATAGTTTTTAATGAAACTGAAGACCTGTTTTCACCTGAGGTTAGTTTTGTCTGGGTTGATTCTGATCTGCTTGGTAGACACTCCAGCCACTTCACTTTTAGATCCAATTCCCACTCCTCTTTTGAAAACTTTCTATGAATCCTTTGTGAGCTTTTAAATTGCTCTAAATTGCTCTCTCCAGACAGATGTCTTCTCCTCTGCCTTTAAAACAGAAGAACAGCAATGGTAATGGTAACCTTTTTAATTGTATTTTAGAGCTTAAATCCTGTATGGCAGAAAACTTCCTGCAACTCAGCTGGGACAAAACTGAAGTTTTAGTTATTGGTCCTAAAGCTAAGAGAGGGAAACATTTGTCAAAGTTACAAGCATTGTCTTTAAAAACATCAGATCAAGTAAAGAAGAGCTTGGTTTTATTCCACATGTCAAGCATGTAGTTAAAAACAGATTTCTATCATCTTAAGAATATAGCCAGAGTTTCTTTATCGGACTAACGCTGATGCATGCTTTTATTTCAAGTCGCATCCACAGTTATGATGCCCTGATTTCTGGTCTTCAAAAAAAACACACTTTCAGCTTCTTCAGAACTCAGCTGCTTGTGTGTTGACGAGGACCAGAAAGCAGGCTCACATTATACTGGTCTGAAAGGCTCTGCTTTGGCTCCTCGTGCCTTTTGGGATCTCAAAGGTCTTGCGCCTTCTTATCTTACAAATGTACTTTTATCTTACAGATGTACTTTTATCTTATGAACAATCATGGGTCCTCAGGTCCTCCAGAACCTAGAGGCTGCCCTCCAACATTACACTCTTGTGTTTATGGAACAGCCTGTCGGAACCTCTTAACTAATAATTTATTATATTTATTTGTTGATAGCTAATATGCCAATATTTTTATGTTAGTCATTTTAGTTTTAGTTAACTTTTAGTTTTCATCTCCAGTGTTTCCCCAGTGGGGGTCCTCTCTGGGGGGCTGTTGGCTCTGGTTGCTGCAGTGCTGGTCTGGGGTCTGCGCTCCCCTCAGATGGGGTGGCATCCAGGGGCGTTCCTAGAATTTAAGAACAACCTGGGCTTAGCCCAGCTGGACCGGATGTAAATTTAAAGGTGAGCCGAGGATTTTTTTTCAATTTGTATACAACACATAGCAGACAAAAGACTACATTAGACAGCCCTAATGATTTATTATTTAATTTCCCAGAGCTTACACATTTAAACAGTCTGATGCTACATGCAATGTATCATTAAGTATAATGTTATATGTTTATTTGATCTAATGTCTGATCTGATAAGTTGTTTTTGAAAATTACATCTTGAGTCAAACAACTGTAGTTCATGTCTGTTCTCCACCTCCTTCTGTCGATCGCCCCTCTCTCACTCCTTCAGACAGCTGCAGACGCCGCTCGTGGTCACAGGGATCTCCTGGTACCCATCACCATGATACACTTATTTTATTATTATTGGGTTTGTTTATTTTCATTGCCATGAAACCAAATAAGAGGACAAACTAGATACAAACAAGTCATTACTTCTTTGAGTCTCTTAGACGCCTTTTACATGATGTTCACTTTAGCTCTGTGAGCTAGTTTAATCGTTATTGATGGCTGAAAAGCACTGTAAACTGATATGCAGTCAATGCGACAAATGACTGGCGTGATGGCAGAGGTGATCTTCTTTCTGATGTGATGCTCTTGACTCAGCATGTGAAGCAGATTTGATCATTACGGGTCTAAACATTTCCAAGGCTTTTGTTGCTATATCCGATTATTTTTCTGTTTTCTTTGAAAGCACCATTTCCATGCGTGCAGGTGGTCAAAATGATAATGTCAAATGTTAACTAATTCTCCTGTGTCAGTAGCAGTAGTAGAATTCTACTCTTCCAGGGATTGCAATGAATCCTCCGCCTTCCTTACTATGAAAATCCATAAAATTAAAATTGTCGAGAGGGCTGAAGTACACTTTCACCCACACTCTCACCTTTGCACTAGGAAATCGCTGCAAGATTAAATTGCATATAAAAGTTAAAGTTTTTTTTTTTGTTTTTTTTTTGTCAATCTTGACACTAAACCACAGCATATATGCAGACACACTAAAAAAAATCCATAAAATTAAAGCAGCAGTGAATAGGTCAACATCAAGTCCAGGACCAGTGTTGAGTTCACTCAAAACCAATTCAGACAAAATGACACAATGATTCAATCAACTACAAAAACCCGGGAGGAAGTTTTCCCTGTCATGGCGTCTGACCTGATTCACATAGTAAACTAATCTGTTTTGTCAGGTGTTGTTGCTCAGGCCTTAAAAACAGCAGTCATTAAACCACTGTTGAAAAAGAACATATGTCAGCCAGATGCTAAAGCTAAACTATAGCCCCATATCCAATCTTCCATTTTTCGGTAAAGTTATTGAAAAATCTGTTTCAACACTTCTTCTTAACTGACCAGCTGCTTTGTTGTCTTCCAGTCAGGTTTTCGTGCCCACCACAGTACTGCTACTAAGGTGTTGACAATGTCAGACTAAATACAGACTATGAAAGAACCACAGTTGTTTAGTTTTTAATTAGAACGTCAAGAAATGCAAAGAACAAGTTCAATTTTGTTTGTTTTTTTGTTTTTTTTTTAGGTGGTTTGTTGTCCAAAAAAACAAAAAAAAAACAAAAGGCAAGTGATGGATGCAGAGTGCAGGATGGAGGCAGCTGGCTGACAACAGGTAGAGATGAGATGCCTTCTGAGACACAGCTCATTCACTGGTAAATTGGACAAGAAACTTAACTCAATAATCCAAAATGTCTCAAAGAACCTGAGAAGTTTGTTGACAAAACACTGGCGGCAACAGGTTTCAACATTAAGACATGAAACATGGGAGGACGTTCAGCGCTAGAGGCAGTTGGAGTTTCTTCACACTGCATTTGATTACCTTCTCAATTTCAAAAGGACCGATGTTCTGGGGAACAAGCTTCCTGCTCTCAGTCTGGAGAGGAGGGTCACCGGATTAGAGCCAAACCTTCTGGCCAGGTTGGTACTCAGAATCTGGAGTGCGATGACGATCTGCCAGATGCCAATTCCGAGGAACTGACCACGTCAAGGGATGCGGTTTTCCATCATTAAGGGAATGTTGAGGGAGCTTAGCACCCACACCAGTATCACAGCCGTCCACCTTCACCACAAACTAGAGGGCTGGATCTAAGTGGGAGAGAACTGGTGCACAGGAAAACAAATTCTTCCAATTGTCTTTTGCAGTATCAGCTGCCAAGGACCACATAAACAGTATTTTACAGGAGGTTAACAGGGATGGTAATGCTGCTACTCCATGAACCTTAGTAGAAATCCTTGAAGCTCAAAACTGGAGCTGCTTCCAGGTGGAGGAATTGAGCCACTCTACCACCTGGAACCTGGAAGGGTCTGCCTTAAGCTATCCCTTCTCAACTACAAAGCCTAGAAAACTGACTAAGAGGACATAAAATCCACATTTTACAGCTTTTTCATAAAAGGAAGCTTGTTTTAAAGAGGTAAGTAGTCTCTTTGATGTAAATCTCATGTGCTGCACGTGTTCATCAGTGTCTCTGGAGCAAATTGAAATTGAACTTGTCTCTCACATTGCACTCCAACAACGACTTTTAACACGGCACAGTCTCTGGGTGTAGAGAGGGGCAGTCTCACATGGGCTGGGTTACACGTACCTCTCAAAAAGTCAACACAAACCCCAATAAAAGTGACTGGTAGATTTGCCCTTTGTTTTCAAATTTCCCACAGTTTCATCATTGTTTTCAAGTTGGGTAGAATGATAGTTTGCTACAATATCTGCATAAATGACTGATGCTCAACATTCATCAGCGCCAACTCACAAATCAACTTTATTTGCTGTGTTGTCTGAGCTAAATATAGGAAGTAAACAAAAAGACACCCAGCACTGCAAGTTACTGCAATGTAGAAAAATAATCCCCACTGCCATCTAGCGGTTGGTGGTGGAATTCCAGAGTGACAAAAAAACAATAAGGCAAAAGTATCGATGCTAGGGCTGTGCGTGGCCTACGTGCATGACACAATCTGGGTGTTGTTTGGTTGGTCCTGTCTTCCTGGGTCCTTGCTCTTTTAGATTATCACTAACTGTACTTCCTGTTTTACTTTGAAGGTCTGTCGTTGTCTTGTTATATTCAGTAACCACCCTGGTCTCGTCTGCCCTGCTCTGTTTCACCTGTGTCTCATCAGCCCCTGCCAGTAAATATATTGTCCTGTCTTTCCCTGTGTGCTTGCTGTCCATCCTACTCACTCCGTGCTGCTGCCCTGTTTCTCCATGTCAGTTTGAAAATAAAGGATTCTTTTCTGGATTACACCTTCCTCCTGTCTGTTTCTGCATTTGGGTCCTCACTGTACCTTATTACATTACAGTGTGTAGCTGCTATGCAGAAGCATGATTCATACGTAACCGTCATTATTTTAGTTTCTTTAAAGAGTCGTTATAGATGGTTATAGTTGTGGGCAGGAAGGATCACCTGCAGCAGTCTTTGTGGCAGCTGATCTGAAGAAGCTTCTGAATGACTCCTGTTGAATCACTGAGTTTTGAAGATGCTCCAGGACAGCCCCAGAACAAAGCCAGCTACTTTGCTGTTTACAGTGGAATAGTTATCATTTAAACAGTATTATCACTGGAAACACATGTAAAGTATCTAGAATTATTTCTGACTGCAGATCACATTGTCATCAGCTCTTTAAGCTTTCTGCAGGTAGAGAGAACTGGCTTCTTCAGCCAGAGAGATTTTCTATCAGTTCATGTTAAACAAGACCTTGGACTTTGTATTTAAGAATTTAAGCCTGTGATATTTCTCCCAATATATTCAGACATTTATTTTCCCTTTTAAAAAGGTACTGTAAACACACAGACGTTCGCGAGGAGGACCCACGGTGAGGGTGTCACAAAGCAGTGCTGGCTGCAAATGGACCTGTCTGTTAACTGGCTAATTATTCTCAGTGTTGGTCAATGTCAGTTATTACAAAATGGTCAATAGTGGCAACTGCTATGTAAAAATCTTATTTTGTAGTCTAGAATACTATTAATGCACTGGAGTGCTTCGGGATTTTGTTTTTGCCTAAGAATAGATACCAGTTTCTTTTAAGCTGAAAATAAAAACATTAGATTTATCTGTTTGCTTGTATGAAATGTGTGTAATTATGAGGTTTTACATTGAGTTGCATCTCTGGACTCATTGAATTGTTAACAGGTGAATTTTTATAGAATCACATTGACAGTTGAAGTAAAAAAAATAAAAATAGCTTTGTCATTTTCTGCTCGACAATGCTGTATATTTGAAGGATATTGGCACATACATCACCTTTATCCCATAAATATTATTCTTGATGTCAGTCTTTGGCTTTTCAAAACAGCCGAAGCCTCGGCTGAAAGCTTTTTTCATTCCTCTCCCTGATCCTATTTTGAACCACAGCAGCAGAAAGCTATAGCTTCAGGAAGTTGAATGGAGAGAGGACCTTTATTTCAATTACCTGTTTACACTGTCACAGTCACACACAGGAACAATGAAGCTATAAATCACCTCTGGGCAACCTGAATGCGTTTGTGTGTGTGTGTGTGTGTATGTGTGTGTTAAGACAGGTGATGGGTAATAGAAATAAATGGCTGCACCCAGGGCAAACAGCACAAGGGTTTCTTGCCCTTTGTTAAGTGTCTGTTGGAGTGTGGGTGTTAAATGTGTCTGTAAAACAATAGCCATTTAGGCGACATACAATGCAATATCATGTAGCTGCTATTAGATCTCTTGACACATCTCTTACCTCACAGCTGGTAGAGGCTCCTTCAGGTCTCTGACAATCTGAAGTGTTGACAGACTTCCTCTAGGCTTTTATAAGTCATTTTAGGCCCTTGGAGTTTTCTCCCATCCAGGCGACTCATTTCACCTGTCATGAACATTCATCTGCCTCAGTTTGAGTGACAGCTGTCACAATGATTGGCAGCACAGTTTGCGAACTGCTACTGGAGGGGCAGAGAGTGCCGAGTTCAGGTGAATATTACTATTTTTAATCATGAATGAACTTTTTACATTCGATACCAGGATTCACTCTCAAAGCAACAGCCTGAACGCAGATCTGCTCAACTTCACTTTAAAGCAGAGTTTCTGCATTCAGATTCACTGTTGCAATTACATGCATGGCAGAAATCTTCTTCTGCACAATTGACCAATTAATCTGTATTAATTCAAAGTGATTCTTAAAAAAATTTGAGAGAAAGACAGAAAAAAAAGTGCATCCAAAAGGAAAACAGCGACTAATTGATTAATGTCACGCCCGCTATTCTTTTGGCAGGGAGAATTTTATGGCTGTCATTCATTATCATTCCATACTCATCGGTTCATCAATGTTTAATTTTATTCTCACTGGAAGAGATGTTCAGGCCCAAGTTGAGCAAGTCCACACTGAACAGATGGATGAACTCAGTCGCCAAACGGATTGTTGATCAGATTCGTTAGTGGAAGACGGGGGGCTGATGGAGACCCCGTAGACTGAATCCTCTGACCCAACCTACAACTTACCATCTAGATACACGGTCTTGTCAAATATCCAGCAGGTATATTACACTGAGAATAGTGCTAAAGCTGATGTGGTGGCGAAGGTCGAATATAGTGCCTTGACAGGTGATTGCTGGACATTAGTGAGTAATCAGAATAACCTCACAGTCGTTGGCTTAAACCGCGGTTTAGACAGTAACCAGGCACTCAGCTGATGCTTGCACCAAACACGCTCTGTCTGTGGCAGAAGACTGGAAAGTTCCAAATACTGGGAGCTCAGAACATGGTGGCTGCTGCAAGGCAGCTTCCATTCATTCACATGCCCGGTACTGCTCACGTAGTTCAGAACAATAACTGTTTGTGTCAGTGACAGCGGTTTTGCTGATGCACTCGCAACGTGTTGTGAGATAATAGATTGTTTTAAAAACAGTTCTGCTAGTACAGAGGAACTATACAAGCAGCAAAATGAGCTTGGGATACCAAAAAAACAACTAATGCAAGATGTAGCTATAAGATGGAATTCATCACTCGCTAAGATCTCTCGTATCCTCAGCATCATGGAGGCTGTGTTGGCTGCTGAGGCCAAGCAGAAGCACAAGTTTTATTTAGTTTAGTTTAGTTTAGTTTAGTTCATTGAAAAGGATCTCCATTAGTTACAGTCATGCTGCAGCTATTCTTCCTGGGGTCCTGAAAGTATGTACATAAAAAAATAAAAAATATATCAAAACTACAAAAGTAAAAAAAAAAAAAAAGGTAAAGATAAATGTAATAATAAATAAAGCAAAAATAAAATAAAAGGCCAAGATGTGACCTTCACAAAACAAGCAACAAAAGTGAATTAAGCACTAGAATATATTCTACTTGTATCCAACTTAATATACAAATATATAGTATATAATATAAACTGTTAACACTAACATCGACAACAGAAATGTACAAACGTATATATATATAAACGTACATATACACATGCGCACATACACATATCTAAACATATACACAAACACACATGCTTATAATTATTCACATACATGCATACAAACCCAATATAGACACATATACATACACCTACATACACACATATATAAACATACATATGTACCCTCATACGTCTGTGAAAATATGCACATATATGATAACACATTCATACACACACATATACACGCCCACACATGTGCATGTACATACATAGACACACACATGTGTAACAGTCAAATTTCTTATTTTGATAAATGCTGTTTTACATTGACATTGTTAGTAAGTATGATCTGTTTTGGCAGTTGATTCCATTCCTTCATACCTCTGAACATGACAGTGTTTTAATCTATTTCTTCTTGCTGTGGGTAAAGTGCATGTCTGGTTCTGGTTGGTCCTGTTGACAACATCCATATAGGACACTATGTAATGATTGGAGACCATTCTTGAACCTTGGAGGCAATTTAAAGAAAAATAAAAAATTACAAAATAGCTGGGTAGAGTCAGGGTTAGTAACCAGGGCCCGTGGACACGCGGCTCAGTCATATGTTGGGGAAAAGGTGCAGGCAATGTCTGTTCTGCAGGTTTCCTCCCATTTTTGTAACTGCACTTTTGTTAGCTCCTTCTACACTGTCTTATATTTAATTCACTTCCAGCTTTCACTAACATGTTAGCTGTACAAAGTTGGACTATTGATTTCAGTGATCTGGAAGTCTGTGGACTTGCCTGAATCTGCAGATGCTGACATTTTTTCAGAAAACCAGATTCTGTCTTCAGGTTTGCCTTGGAAATTGAAGCAAATCCAGATTAAACTGGGGGACTAAACATGAACATCCTGCTGTTTAAGGTCTTTTTGACAGTCATTTTAAAAGCTAATTGTATGAAAGTTGGCCATCATTATTTGTGTTTTAAGAATTATTTTCAAAATTGCATCATGCCCTTCATTGCAAATTATATGTAGAATAAGAGATTTGCATAATACCCATAATGCCTATTTCTCTCAGGACCAACTTGATCCCATTAACTCCCATTATAATATTTGTAGTCCTGCAATGTAGGTCCTGTCTTGACATGTTATACTTTGTAATGCTTTTCCCGTGAATACCTTCAGCCTTTACCTTCAAAATAGAGGGAAAACAGTTTTTAGACATGCTGAATTCCCTAAACCACCAGGAACAGTAGAGCTTCATCACATAATGCTTCAGTGAAGGTCTGGTTCTCTAACCTTGTAAAATCCTTGGCAAAAATCAATCTGAACACCACAAAAATGGTCTTGTGTGTTAACATAAAAGAGAAGTGTGAATGTGGTTGAGAATGTATTTTTGCCTGAATGTCTGTGTGTATAATTCAAGTCATCAAAGGTCAAATGGGCTTTGTTTATGTCTTTTCTTGATCCAGAGAGCCTCCTCCCTCCTCCCTCCTACTGGATGAGTGTGGTATAACATGTTTATGCAGGTGCATTTCTGTGGTCTGTGAGAATAGTTTGCAGCCTTGTCTGGCTGGTTGGACTATTTCCCCCAGCAGACAGCCATGAAACGAAGCCTGAAACCAGAGAAGGTTCTTGCCGCAGTCTTACAGTCTGCTGACGAGCAGGGAAGGTGACACTGCGGAGATCAAGAAAAGATAAAAATCTTGTGGTCTCTCAAACCTAAAGCACGACTGTTCTTTCCCTCCCATCATGATCCCAGGAGGAGGCGTCTCTTCTTGAAGCAGGGTGACAGAACTCTCATCGCATCAGCCCTGGCAAAGAGGAGCCAATTAACCAGAGGAATGTCTGCAGCATGCCTGGTCCTGCAAGCCCAGAGACAGGTCTGTGATCAGGAGCCACAGCCTGGACCCTCCAGAAAGCAGCAGCAGTGCACCAGATGTGGAGGACCTGCATGGAAAATGTCACCTGTGTTTTATGCCTTCAGTTGTGAACACACATTTGTGAGAAATCACATGACATCTTTTGACAAAAAGGCATTAAAAAACATAAATAAATAAAATAAATAAATAAAAACAAACAAAAAAACAACCTTATCAACTTAAGAAGTATCTATTTTGAGACAATGGGTCCCTATTTCACTCGCAGGAATACTACTTTTGTCTATTAGAAAATCAGTTTTGGGTCTGAGTAGGGTTTGGATTATTTAAATGAGATGCATTTAATATTATAATAAATATAACCATAAGGCTTTAGGTTAATGATAGTAATGTACTGCAACAGCATTCGTTACACTCAGTGACAAAGAAAACACTCATTGAAGACATCCTCCAGAGATTCTTTACCAGGATAAAATCAAAACACTCCTGTAAATTTGGCTGCTTCTCTGCAGAAAGCTGCATGTAATTCAACTGGGGACAGTAAAACATGTTTCTCTGTTGAAGTTGATTTAATCCTTACTTCAGTCTGTATCCAATTGGGGCAACAGGAAAAAATAAGATAAACATAGAGTCCTGCTTTACCACAACACAATTTGGATTTGATTTGGAAACTGATTAATTGATACAAACTGCCCTGTCAGGCTGCTTGTGATCAGTAAACATGAACACACGGTGCTGCAATAATTCCCATACTTAAGGTTAAATGACTGTCACAATGAGAAAATACAACATATTCTTACAGATAGTAATTACATTTTTTTTGACCAGATTGAAAAGAGAAGCTTTTCTGGGGCTTGTTTTGTGCAGCTCTTGTGGCATTTATTGACTGTAGACAGGAAACCAGCACAGACAGAGTGGGAAGACATGCGATAGAGACCACTGCAGGAGATCTGTGGTCTCGTACATGGGCTGCCTGATCCAACCAGTGAGCTACCCAGCAGCCCAGGCTTTTCTCTGAGGCTTGTTTCTGGGTTAAAAAAAAAACAAACAAACACCCAGTGACATTGTCCTCATTAGAAGACTTCCCATTGTTACTGTTATCAGCTTTTGAATGCTATTGTTTATCTGCCCTTGTGTGTTAGAATTATTCATTTGAAACCAATTAAAATATTCTATTTAAATTTTTGAAAATATATTAGAATTTTTGAAACCAAACATTTAGCAAATACTGTATAATCTTCTTAATGTGCAAGCTAGAGTGGCTCCAGGTAAAAATTAACATCCAAGAGAGTCCTGACATTTATCAGTGAAGTGAATATAAACCTCTTTTAACTAGTATGCTTGTCTTAGCTACTTCTTTTACAGAAAAAAAAACAGCCATCAGTCAAAGAAAAAGAGAAGAAAACATTTCAGTGTGTGTTCCAGGGGTGCGCTAAAATATCAATACGGCCGTGTATCGCAAAGCTTATTTTCACGATATGCTACAACGATTTCTGACTCCAAAAATCAATTATTACCCTTTAAAAATAGATGCTGTCGCCAGTGACAGAAAATGACCTACATTCCTCTAACTCTTCAACCGTTCAGGCATTCAACGTAATTCCAACAGATTCTGAAAGTGCAACTTTGCATTTTACGGTAGCAGCAGAGGTGCTGGTTGCTGCAGGTTCACCTACTTATATATTCCATCAGTAGTTGTTTCATAAATAGTATTATTAGTACTGTATATAGTGGAGGGAAAAAACTGTCAAGGCAAACCTCTGGACCTATTAATCTATAGTGTTGATAAAGAGAAAACTTGCTGAAATATAAATGTTTATTTATTTATTTGTTGTTTCACACAGTTTAAAGCACCTATGTAAAAATGAGAATTTGAGAGAATTTGAAAGTTTAATTTATCATAAAAAAATAGCTAAAAAAACTCACAAAACACAACATTTTTTGAGACATTCATTGATTAAAAAAGGAGTGTTATTATTATAGGCATCAAAGGGTTAATAAAACTAAAAACATGGTTTAAAATGGTTTGCAAACATCAGCCCAAATAAATTCAACCTCCACTCCTGCAGATGTTGCAGATGGCTCACTGCTATGATGGGTGGGGGATATTTCCAGTGGTCACAAAGCAACTGGTAATCAAGCTCTATTATTACCTTTTCACCGAACTATGCAGAATTTTGCAATATATTACAATATACCTAGTATCGCAATGTATCGCGATATAATCATATTGTCACAAATGTATCGTATTGTGAACTCCTTGCCAATAACCCACCCCTAGTGTGTTCATGTGTGTTTTGGGTGTAAAACTGCATATTTTAGACTCTACTGGGTAAAACTCTCCAAGCTTGACAATGAAAATGGCCTAAAAATAAATAAATAAAATAAAATCACCCTAATCCATCCATAGATGTGAACGTTCCAAATTTGGGGAAATACAAAGGAAAATGAGACAAGTTCAGAGATTTGGTTGCTTTAAACTGCAAACACAGTAGTCATACATACATCTTTGACCAAAGAAAGGATTGTATTTACAGTATATGCCACTTCTCTAACCTTGTTGACCACTAAGAGCACCACTAAAAACCATAATCACCCATACACAGCAACACTTCTACAACATTTTACTCTATGCAGTGCGTTTCCCTCTAACATACACTCACACATACACCACTGAACACATCTGGGTAAAGCTGAGTCCTGGCAAGAGCAATTGAACATGCCGACCCTCAGGTTCCCCAACAACAATCAATGTCCTTTACATTTTATAAAATATCATGTTGTGATATTAAGGGGTTGACGTTACCCGAATATATGGCTAATTTCTTTCCTGTTAAGATTTATTTTTTTAATTTTGGAGGAAAGATCCTGCCACCTGTACTTGGTAAAACATAGAAACTACTGAAAGACATTGTTTTGGATCTTACAAGTTACTCAGTTTATTTTTGGAAGAACCACTGCTGAAATGACATTATCATTGTTACAAATCAGTTTGCTTTAAAGTTAACTGGCCAGCTTAAACCGAGCATGTCTGTGGCTGCTGGTAGCTGTGACTCAGAGAGGAGACTGTTTTGCAAAAGGTCAAGGCCAGAATATGACATAAAACTTTTCTACCAATATTTAGCTAAAGGGCAAGAAGTTGGACTATGGAAAATGGTAAAAAAAAAAAAAAGGTACTTATGACTGAGGAAATCTGATGCACTACAAACATATAACCTTGAGTCTGGACCTGATTCAGACTAAGTTTGAGCTGTTTTTACTTCTTTTTCTTTCACTCACCAGTTCTGAGGGGTGACCCTCAGGTGTCTATTTATTAGTCAACTAAACCAGTGACATGCGACACTTTCTGGTTTTCTGCATTTGGTAGGCATGCACATCAAAGCATATCAAGCATGTATAGCATGGACACGTAGTCTGGTTTTGGGTGTTTGACCACCAAACCAGTTCAGTTATACGTGTCACTAACTCTGTCAGCGTAACCCCTTGAGGCAAGCAATTTATGTCTCTATAAACTTGAAATAACGTCCTGAGCTCGATGTGGGCTTTTCTAGTCTCCGTCCTCATCACTAATGAAGTTGTATTGTACCTTTTAAAAATGATTTTACTCTGCATACATTTTATATAGTTTTTTTTCCCTCCATAGATATTGTGTCTTTTACATTTGATTATGAAGAATCTGAGTCATCACCCTGAGCCTGTATACATGGTCAGAGTAAAGTGTACGATGATATAATCTTTTTTCTGCACCAACGCATCTCTTTGTTAATTTCATTTTCTTTTTGCTTCATTAAAATGTCAGAACATGTACATCAATTTTAATATGGAGAGTGACTGTTGTATATGGAATACACAACAATGTTGGTTTTTCAATTGTTGCAGCTCGAAATAAGCATCTGAAAACAGGCAGGAGGGAAATAGCCCTCATCATCCATTTTAAATTTGTTTCTATTTTTTACTTCTGTCTTTACTTTACTTACATCTTCTGTCAGAGATTATTATAGTATAACATATCATTTATGATCCTGCTAAATCATTTTAAAGTGACTTTGAACCTGTAGTATAAAAGTAACACATTACTATCACTTTCCTTCAAATCCATTTGTTTAAAAGAGAAAAAAAAGAAGTGCATATCGTCAGTTGCATTTCTCAGTCAAACATGGAGCAACATTTTATTCTTTCAAATAATCATGGATAGAAAAAAAATAAAGTTTCCAATGATGACCAGTTTTCTCGCATAATGCCTTTTAACTCATGCTAAATCTATTATCATCTGAAAAATAGAGTCAAGAAACAATAAAACCTTGAATCAGAAAAAGTTATAATATAGAAAAGGAAAAGAAAATAGTTGTGATTCTTCCATAAAATCGGTTTCTCTAACCATTGCACTGTCTGACCTTAGCGTGAAACTTCTGGGACATCAACTCTTAGGAACACTGGCACCTGTTTGAAATGTGTTCCACTTGTGAATTGTCCACCATGTAATGAGGGGCTCTTGTAATACATAGTATTCCAACCTTTATCAGATTGATGAGTTGCAGCAATTGCTTTTCCAGTGTCAGATAACGAATGTCTTTCTTTATTGAATTTGATAAATTGATCAAACACACACACCTGAATGCTCCTGAGAGCAAACTTCCAAAACTTCTGGTTTCATATTTTCACCATTGGCTCCAGCAGTTGATGTTCTCCAAATACTGATATTTGGCAGTATGTGATATTGTTCATCTTACCTCACATTTACCTCATTTTATTATGACATCACACTATACAGTATATACAGGTCTCTTAATTAATATTAAAGAAAAAACAAATCTCTGCTTAATTTCTTTACTGCTGAAAGTCAGATATTGACATTTGTTATAGAGCAGCAAACGCCTGGATTTACAGCAGTCAGGTACCAGTGTGTATGCCATTTATCATCATTATTTGCTCTCTTGTTTCCATAGAACATAAATTTACTAATGTGCCATTTTTTCACAGCAGTTTAAACAAATGAACTGTGGGGTCCGAAAGACACAAGAACACAAGATTTAATCAGACCCCAGCGTGTCCTTCGCCTCCGCTGTCTCCTCTCAGCATTAGCTCGTAAATGCAGTGAGAGCACCCTCATTCATAATATAAGAGATACGCTGGGTGTGAAAGAGATAACCTTGTGAAACTAAAATCAGGACTTATTCCTCCTAAATGGGATTCCTGCTGCCCATAGCATACTAAAATGTAGCATGGCTGTGAAATGGCAGGGCCCCGCTATAGGCGCTGTGAATCGCAACCATTCAAGTCAAAGAGAGTAGCAGCACCAGAGGCGCCTTGGAGCGGTTTAGAAGCATCCCAGAGGCAGTCCTCTGCTCTGCTAGGGATACGTGGCGTGTCTCTGTTGGAGCTGGGCAGCTGCTAGGCTACGTCAGTTTACTCACAGCAGATCAAGCATGCAGGAAGCGAAACACAAGAATCTGGTGAATTTTCAAAATAAACCTCAAAATGACTCTATTATCAACATCACATGAATCCAGGAAGACTGTGTCGACAATATAGAAGAGATTTGAACCGCAAATCTCAGTGTCAGTTTAGAAGGTGAAAACTACATTTTATTTGACACCACTTAATAAATGTATAAGTGTGCTAAGAGCAAAATATGATGAAATATACGTTTTTATATGAGCAGAAAACAGCTCATGACTCACGTTAATAAAACCGTAATCTCAACTATTCTGCAGGGCAGGCCAGGTAAAAGTGCACCGCTTTTAAAACATTCCCTTTGGGCTTGAGATCGTGCAGAGGATGGAATAAAGTCACTGCAAAACAGGTAAAAGAGTACAACCCCAGCTGTAGAGTTGGCAGAAGCTTTTCTTGTTGCCCTACATTCACATAAAAGCTCTACAAGTTCCAGACCAAGTTCTATTCCTTCTGACAAAGGTAACGGGTGGGAATGGGCACAGACTTATGTTTTCCAAACTAGTAGCCAGCTGAAGGAATTTAAACCATAGTGTGTCACTCCCGTGGTCAAATGGCCATTTTGAAGCCGATTGTCCAGGTCAACAAGTCAGTGAAACCAATAGGTGTTTTTGACAGGAAAAGGTGTTCTTGACTGATTGTAACTCAGAGATGTCATATTTTCTGATAAAGTTTGGTGTTTGTGTGTAAGATGTGGCTAAAGTGCCACATCTTAGAGTGGCCTACAAGCAAAATGGCAACATTTTGTGATTAACAGGGGCCTGTACTACGAAGCGGGTTTAACCGGGGATGCGGGGTAACTTCCAGAGTAACTTGATCACGTGAGGAGTA
>JBAMYA010089479.1:0-22002 GCA_037176975.1 Arrhamphus sclerolepis | reverse complement strand
ATGTTTTTTAATTGCATTACAGAAAATAAAGAACTTTATCACAATATTCTAATTTTCTGAGACAGTCCTGTATATATCTATATCATCATATCTGATAGTGCTGATGATTATGCAAATATTTGAATAATCATCAGCACTAGCAGATATGATGAACACACGCGGTGCTAATTAGTGGGTCATTGACAGACTTGAGTAGACCTAGAAGACCAGCTGATGACCATCTGATCAAATGTGACTGAGCAGGGACACATCTAGGACATGGAGGACAGTGTGTCCTGAGGAGCAGGGTTGAAGAACACTGTTCTAAACCGTCTCCCATATTGGTCGAGGGGGACGTTTGTAGACAATTACATGTTTGATAAGCACTCTTTTCACTCTCTTTAAAATAAAATACACAAAAAGAAACTTTCTCAGATAATCTCTTGCCTTTAGAAAGGCAAGATCTAAAAAAAGAAAAAGAAAAAAGCAGAAAGAGGATCATTGAGGGAGACTAGTGCTTTCTACAGTAGTGCTGGTGGAAGCTTTTGCAGTAGCTCCACTTATTTTTGCAAGATTTGTGCAACTTTTTGTCTTTGTCTTCTTCACTGACAACATAAATTTTAAAAATTATTTTCCATACCCCTTTGGATGCTGTGCTGCCTGAGGGATTTTCGTCATAACTTCATTGCGTCATAGTTTTTTTTTTTTTTTTAACCATCTGTTATTATGAGTAACCATGGCAACATGAGAGTTGTATGCAAGGGGGAGCAGCTGATCGAGATTTCAAGAAGCCAAATTATACCCAGACTGAGACCCCAAATCCCACAGGAGTTGAAGACAAGAGATTGTGGATATAGAGCAGGAACAAAGCTGATGGAGAGAGAGAAAGAGGAAGTTTGAATCAGCTCATCCCTGCATCATAATGAGGAACACAAGATCTAGATGGACGAGCTTGCAGCACTGACAAGAACAAATTGGGAGTTTCAGCAGTGCAGTATTATGCGTTTCACAGAGACATATCCCCCGACTTAGACAGAGATTTGAAGATGAGCAGCACAAGCAAAAGTGGTGGAATTGCAATGCTTGTCAACAATAGATGGCGTAATCGAAGACATGCTACTATGAAACATTGTTTCTGAGGTCCGGATATTGAACTGTTAGCTGTCATTTATCTCTGGATCACCAGTGGCATAAAATAACCCCCCGGATCATGGCTAGAGACAACAAGGAGGTGTATGGGAGAAATCTGGAGAACAAGCTCCAGCAGAGCTACATAACAGATCTGGGGTCAGGGATGAAGAAGGTTGCATGTTTCAAAAAGAAGGAGGATCACATAGATGGAAGTCTGGACAGAGTAACTGAACTGAACATTCTACAACAGGTTCAGTTCAGAAGCACGCTCAGCATCCTCCTCTCCCACCCTCCCTTGACCCACAGCTTTTCTGTCACATCTCAGCTGCCTCATGTCCAACTTCAGTCATATACCTTCTTGCTGCTGCTCCGTTATTGTCTACATTTGTCTGTACACCTCAGACACTGAGTACAAGTTGGAGTCCTGTCACCTGCAGAAATACCCAGGTGGCTCTGCAGATGTGGGGTGTATCAGTGATGGACAAGGGACTGAGTACAGAGAACTGGTGGATCGCTTTGTGGCATGGTGTTGGAAAAATGATCTCATCATAAAATACGAACAAAACAAAGGAGGTGATTGTGGATTTTAGGAGAACCAGGATTATGTCAAATTGTATTTCCATCACGGGAGAAGAAGTGGAGGTGGTGGATAGCATAAATACTTCTGTGTTCACCTGGATAACAGACTGAAGATGCAACACAGATGTTGTTTATAAGAAGGCACAGAGCAGACTTTGCTACTTATGGAAGCTTAGGTCCTTCAGTGTTTGCAGCAAGATGTTTCTTTAAGTCTGTTGTGGAGAATTCAGTCCTGTCTGCAGTCATGCTGGGGGAGCAGCATCAAAGCCAGTGACTTAAAGAAACTGACCAAACTGGTTATGTTCTGGGGAGTTCTGGGGAGCTAACTATGCAAAGGATACTTCATAAGGTGAATAACAAATCCAACACAGTTATACAACAACAGAATGTCTTCAGTCAGAGGCTTCTTCAGATCTGCTTCACCACAGACCACTACAGGAGATCCTTCCTGCCCACAGCTAGAACCATCTATAATGAATCTTTGAGAGACTCAAATAATGAAAGTTACTGCAACTATTAATTTCCCTTTGGGGATTAATAAAGTATTATTGAATTGAACTGAAATGCATTGAGATATTATTAATGAAGCAGATAGGATCGCTGAGATATTTGAAGGGATATCTGATGTCACATTTTACCTAGATTAACTACTTCCCTGCAGGATAAAGGATGGATTCATAATTTTTGAAGTCTAACTTTAGAAAAAACAGTATGAATAACAGTAATAGGAAACTTTTCACTCTTCATTTTGGACATAGAGAAATGGCAGTTTCTATGAATATGAATTTCTTTAGGTTTCATGTTAGTCCTGGTTTCCTAAGTAACTAATTCCAGGTCATTTTGAATTCCAATCCACTGTTCAAATTGGAATTTTTTTCTTTGCCTTTATTTTTGAGAATGAAGCGAATATTAAAACCACTATCCTTTCAAAATTCCAAAACTTGAATTGACTTGATTGTCAACTAATCAAATTCAAGACAATATAATGTACACAAGTCAATGTACACAGCAACATGAATGTCGCGTGAATGAGTAGCTAAGATTCAGCTAACAATAATCATTAAAGTGTTTGGAGTGCGAGATTCTCCATGAATTTAATAAAAGTCTGAAGCAAAGAGGTGATAGCCTTATAGACAGAATGGGTAAAATAGATTAAGTGACAGAAATTCAGTTCAATCACCTGAATCTTAAATGTATCTTCAATTTTTTTAAAGCAAATCCTTATACCCAAATCATTCTCCCATCTGATTCCAGTCTGTTCTTATTTAATATCTGGTGGATAATTGGAGATTGTTCTGATTGTTGGTTGAGCATTTTGAAAGATGCGTTCAGTGGGGGACATCTTTAGTAATGACAACTGGCCTTAGTAACTAACCCTTAAAAACTTCTTAATGGTAGATATTTATTCATTATTTATTAACCTTTATTTAACCAGGTTTGTCCCATTGAAATCAAAAGATCTCTTTTACAAGAGAGGAAAAACACTGAGCTACAACACACAAACAAACAAATTGCACTTCTGCAACTTAAACATAATGGGATCTATCATGGTCTTAAAATACATTCAGGTACTAGTGTACTAAGTTTAAGCTCTGATTGCGAAGTGTTCCATGAAGTTGGAGCAGAAAAGCCAAAAATTTTCTTCTCCCTTTCTGTTCTGACACGAGCTACGCTGAAATTTAAAAAGTCTTGAGACCGGAGGGTGTAGGCCCTGTTGTTTAAAGTTAACAAAGATGAAAGATAAACTGCTGGCAACTTAAGAATAGCCTTGTAATTCAAAACATACCAAAGGAAAAGACAGCTGAAATGCAGAGATGGCCATTTTACCTTAGCATGCAAGAGACAATGATGGGTTAGGGCCCCATGATTTGTAATAAACCTCAAAGCACCATAATACACGCTATCCAGCATGTGAAGACACTGAGCGAAGGTGTATAATACATCACCATAGTCAATAATTGGAGCAAAAGTTGACTCCACTAATTTACCCTAAAAGATATTTGAAGAAGTCTTCATCAGGTAGCTGTTTTTTGTTTTTTTTTTAACTGCTGGAAAGACATGAAAACTCCATTTGCATGGCAATCTTTCAGGCAGGTAATGCACTTTGATGACCAGGAGTCAAAACAGAACCACAATGAATTTGTTATCGGTAGTATACCTGACTGCCTTTTCATCCCATTTGTATAGCACTTTCTGAGAATGGGGTCTCATTTTTTTATTTACTATTTTAATCCCCAGGAGCATTTGACCCATCTGGACTGCTGCTGTACCCAGAGTGGTGGGCTGCCATGGTGTGGTGCTTGGGGAGTGGGTGGGGGTTACAGGTGACTTGCTCAGGGGCACCTCATCCATGGATGTGGGGAGGCACTTGTTCAGTGCTCCATTCAACCACATCATTGGTACCAGCCAGGGATTGAACCGACAATCCTCTGGTTGCCAGCCCAGTTCTCTAGCTCTAGTTCTTTCTAACCACGGAGCCCTTTCAATATTCTTCCAGAATTCAGCCATATTACCATCAAATAGTTGAGACAAAATCTGGGCTGTGCTACCAGGTAATGCACCCTAAAATCAGGAAGTTTAAGTCCTCCCTTAGAGTAGCCTAAGATGAGTTGGTTTAAAGAGAACCTTGGAGATTTAACATACCAGATGATACAAGAAGAAAAGTAAACCACTTCTAAAGTCTAGAAGAAAATGTATCTAGTGAGGAAAATAAAACAGCTAAAACATGAATTGGGAGGAGTTAAAATAAATGGAGAAATGTTGCCAGAATGTTAATTTTTATGACACTAATTCAACCCAGGTTCACATTGCCGGCAGTAAGTCAGACCTGTTCCCAGTGCATGTTGGACTCCGGCAGGGCTGCCCTTTGTCACTGGTTCTGTTCATTACTTTTTCCATCTCTGCTTTTTACAGATTATGTGGTCTTGTTGGCTCCTTCGACCCAGGACCTCCAGCATGTGCTGGGGCAGTTTGCAGCTGAGTGTGAAGCTGCTGAGATGAGAATCAGCACCTCCAAGTCCGAGGCCATGGTTCTCAACCCGAAAAAGGTGGTTTCCCCCTCCAGTTCGGTGGAGAGTTCCTGCCTCAGGTGGACCAATCAGATGTGCAGATTCATTTGACATCATTTGACAGTAAGCCATTTGCGCTGCCATTAGCTTTGACAGCTTTGTCTCACCAATGTGCAACATGGTATCATGTGATTTGAGAAAAAATGGACTTCAAAGGCCATCATCACATGATGGGATTCTATATCCATTTATATGTGATACTTTATACAGAGACCAGGGAGACCTACTAGATACCAGTGCTGCTGCAGCCAAGTGTCTTGTTTTGCAGTAAGACCTACCTTTATCTATTTATCTATTCATTGTGTTGTTCTGTTCTGCCAGAAGGGACTTGTGTGGCTCAGTATTGGCACAGTGCACAGTGCTACTTTCTGTTAACTGAAATAATGGCTGCTGCTACAAAACACCGTTGGTGATAGATAGACCTTGCAGAGATATGTTTGCATTTGTAAAATTAGAATTCCGAGTACTACTCTCACTTTGTCTTTGTTGCTTTTAAAGTAATGACGATGTGAGTATAACCACTTTTTCATATCATGCTGTTTTGCGGTAAATATGTCTTTAACTTTGAGTTACAACAACATGTTCATATTGTTACCATGTAGTGTGATGAAATTACTTTTTGAAATGAGCACTCCATGCTGCACCATAATTAGCATTCCTTTTATATTGACAGATATTCTCTGTCTACCCTGAAAAGCCCACAAACATAACTCACTGATACACTCATGCATCACAGTAAGAAAAAACAAGGTGTCTGAGTCTTGAAGGGAGGAAGTGGGGGTATTTGTAATTTCTTATCAGCGACTAATTACAGGGGTAAAAAGACCCAGCAGAAGTGACAGTTGCTGGTATAGATGTCTGCCAGCTTGACAGCGAGGTTAATTAACAGCCTTCCACTAAGATTACGATAGGACAAAAACCAAATAGATCAAGATTCACATACACACCCTCTCCAACACATAAGCTCGCTAAACTTCAAATTCCATTTAGAGCTTAAATTAAGCTTGTTGCACCGTCCCATCTATTTCACTGTTGGCCATCTCAGACCTAATGCATTCATTTTTATACTGGCAAATTCACATGGAGAAACATTTTTGCAGAATCCTGGAAAATGATTCATGAGAGAAAGCAGAGAAAGTAAATGGCATTAAGAGGTGGACAGCAGCATGGTTTAAACCCTTCAGCACATTTATATACACACATGCAACGTTTCTATCCACCTTCCCTGTACGCATTGTTAAAGATTGAATGTGGGTCTCAAAGATGTGTCTAAAAGTCACTCTAATACGTCCCCATCTCCACTGTGCCCAGCGGTGGGTGCATTCATACAAACATGAACACTTTCACCAGCTGTCCTAATGTAACTCCTTTAAAAGAGAGCCTGTATGAATAAAAGAAAGCGCCATCTCTCTGTTAGAACCACAGCGCACAACCACCCCGTCTGCTATATTTGGATTCTCAGGGCTGACACACAAGCGACCTGAAGATGTGCTGCTGGTGTGATGTTTTGTACTTTGGAACACAGAAGGGTCGGGGAGAGCAGGAAAGGTCATCTGAACTGGCCAGAAAAGTAACATTTTCTTTATTTTTCTTTTTATTTATTTTGTAAAGTTGCTTAGGTTTGCCTCAGATTGGCCATGTAGTGAGTGATAAAGGGAAAATATTTAGCATTTTTACACTTAAACAGTGAGTGAACTGCACTTCTGTAGTTACTCAATGCAATCTACTAGTATTATGATTTTACTGACAAAAAGAACCGTTAACCAAATTCAAATGAATTGATTGAAATGGTAACAAGCAAATTAATCAATTTCATCCAAGAAAAAAGAACAAGTTAAACTCAATTTAACAAAGAAAATGTGACAATTTATGTTGAATGAACTTAATCCATTTGCTTTTTCCAGATGAAGCATTTCATTCGAAGCTAGCTGACTATAGCTGATTCTCTTCGATACAGTCAAAGACAGGACTGTTGCTATGGTTACAACAGAATAGAAAAGATATGGAGTGGTGGTTAAAAAATGGTGGTTGTAAAACTTTGAGGTGTCCTCATGCAATATTAAATACTGAACACAGTGCTATGTGTTTAGATTGATCTAAAACAAATTGAATTTAAAGGTAAACCAATGAGCCACTGACAGTTAACATCAGTAAACACAGCTCTTCTTCCCACATTCCACCCCTGCATTCACATGAATGTTGTTTTGGCACTTGCCACCCACCTAACTGCCACCTAACCACATTTTTCAGACCAGTCACACCCCCATTATGGCAACATCTTTCCGCACAGTAGCCGCCTCCCCCAGCAGGTGAGCAGTAGACCCCTCACTATCATTTTTAGGAAGTACTCAAAAAACATGGCAAAAAGCCAGAGGTGGTCATTAGGACACCAGATTCCTCAGATACCAATCTGATGAGACCTGATGGCACTGTGGGAAGCAATTCCTCTCCACAATCACTGGGCCCAAAGGACCGATTGCTCACACTCAGACATCCCGCCTGATCAAAACTCTTTTGAGAGCACAAGACGGACTAGCTCGGTATTAAGCACTTATGTTATGGTTGATAGTGAAGCTATTGTTACTATTTTTAGCATAAACATACTAAAATATATTCACTATCATTTTTGAATGGTGGTTAATTACATACATGATGTTAATAACTCTACACTGAGCTCTGTTGTACAACAAAGAAAAAATTACATTTGAAGCTGCCTTCACAGTACATGTTTTTCTGAATGAATCCCAATTAAAAGACAGCAACTCATGCTGCCTTCAAGTTTCAGTCCATCTGCTAAGACTAAAAGCCGTGCAGTCTGAAGCTGCTTAGATGCACACCTGTTGCAAGACTGCTGTAACCTCTCATTTTGACATTACCACTCTGGCTGAGGATGTCCTTTTCTTCAATCAAATATGTAAAGTTGGGATTGGTTCAGCTCTTCTTTGAACCAAAGATGCATCCATCATACATGGAATGAAAAAAAAAAGCCAACAAATTAGAGGCTAAATCTGGGTCGTTCACCTAAGACTCTTGAACAGATGAGACCTTGATCTAGACTAGTCTCCGAGTGCACATGAATTGCAGAGACATTCGCTTGTTCTCCTGATTCATCTGCTGTGTGTGTGGTGCTGTGTGTGATGCATAATGCAAAGCTGGGGGAGGGTTTATGTGCAAAAGGAAAGCAGTTCTTGGTCCCATTAGAATGAATAAGTTGCAGTGGCATGGCTTTTAACAGTTTCCTACATTAGCAGCCCCAGAGAGTCATGCCTCAATGGCAGCACTGTGCTTAAAAAAAGAACTGGGAGAAACGGGAGAGGGTGGGGAATAGACTGAGTAGTCTGACCTCGATGCAGGGGTGAGAAAAATTGTTATGGAAAAAGCAGGGAAGAAAGGACGGTTGAATGAGGGAGGATGAGTTTGGGAGCTGCAGTGGCACTAGCAGGGGATTACCATGTTTGTTGTGGCCAGAGGAAATTTGGACCAAATCCAAGCAGGTTGTAAAAAGAGTAAATAAAGAAAATGATGACATTAGATGAGTTGATACTAACTAACGAAAACAATGAGTTGAAACAGCGAGGTAAGAAAGATAGAAATGCAAGAAAATAGGTCGGAGAAGGAGAAGTAAAAGTTTCATGGGGGTGTCACAATTGATGCAGCAAATTCCCCCCCACCATCTGTGTCAGAGGCTTTTTCTCGTGGGGGGGCAGCTGAAGCAAAGCTTGTCCGCATATTTGTGTTTTGCAGAGGGTGTACTTGGGGAATTTGTTATTCATATGTCGACAGACAGGAAAGAGGAGGCAGAACATAGAGCAGAAATATTTATGTATTCCTTATTTAACTGTGTAATTCATAGCCTTCAGCTCTGCAATGCATTTTACTTGTGCTCTTTTCAAAACCCTTCTCTTATTTCACACCGCTATTCAACATCCTCATGATCCCTCTTCGCTTATCTGCCGTTACAAAGAGCACCACTTTCTTCCAGCCGTAGGGCCTCTCATACCATTTAGCCCTTAAGAAAGCTAAACGAAAAAGCCCTGCGGTCTATTTGTCATTAATTGGCATGCTGCAACCATAGATTACTGAACATGACAGTGTCTTTTTCTGAGAAATCTATCTACCATGACCTCTCTGTCGCGATTACAGCAAGGTCAGAGAACGCACAGAGAAACCAATCAATCTGCTATTGAATGCGTGAGCAGTCCGAGTCTGATGCAGGAGGACAGAAGGAGGAAAGACAGATTGGATGCAAAAATAAAAAAAAAATAATAAAAACAAGTGGTGGAAAGGGTGGTATTGTAAGTGGAAATGTGAGAGAAAAGGAAAGGGAGAACAAAGAAAAAGAAAAAAGAAATAACTAGAAAAGCAAAAGGATGAAATGTGGTGAGACGTTCAGTTGCAAGCCAAGGATGAATAACAAAAAAAAAGGTGAAAATGGATGACAGGCCCTGAAGGTGGCTGCAATCTTGCAGGTGGCAGCAAAATCAGTCTACAGCAATGCCACAGGCACAAACATACAGAATGACACCCGCGGACGACTGTTGTGTTTAAGACCTGGTTAGTCTGAAGATGATATTCTGCAGTCACAGGCACAAACACATGCTGGCCCACTGAAGTGTAACACTATACATGTACAAATATGTACTGTGAATTACATTTATGGTGATATAAAAAAGAAATGATAGGGTTTCTAAGATTAAGTTTTAAAGTTTTATATACTGAGACATCACAAATAAGTCCATCCCTTAAAATTAGGTAAATAAACATTGGATCAAGACATTGGATCAAAAGCACCAAACATTGTATTGTGTTACTGTTGGTATCTTTTGACACTCATTAATAACAGAAATAATTCATTACCTCCGCTGGGGCATGTCTCCTGCCCTCTGTAGAGTGGCATTATGGGGGGTTGGGGGGGTACCCCAGTCCCACTGGTGTGCTCCGGTTGTGCTGACCGGTACCCTCCCTCGGTTCTGGGATGGTCTGCTTTCCATCGGCTCTGGGTTGATCAGGGTTGGAGATCTACTGCAACCTGGAATCTGGCCAGACACACCTGAACCAATTGTGATTCAGCCTGTAGTACTGGTTTTGGTCACTGGTTGATGCTGAGCCAGTGTTTGAGGTCAACGTCACTGCTTTACATCTGGCTGGTGAGCTTCTTAGACTCTGGTGCAGATAAGAGAGTTGTATGAAACATGACAGCACAAACCAATGCATATTCATTCAAATACATACACACATCATCACCGTTCACACACCACACCAATCACCCATCTTTGTTTGTCTTCTCTTTTTGTGCTTCACTGTCAGTGACGTTAATCCTCTCTGACAGAATCAAGGTTACAGGTGTTAAATTTGTTAGATCTCTGTCAAAGATAAGGAGCGAGGTTGAAGATGTGGAATGGAAACTGCAACGGCGAAAAGCACTGAAGCGACTTCAGATGGACAATCCAAGCAAACCTTTGACGATCACACTTTGTGTCTGATTTATACAATTTAAGTATATCTTTTTTGATAAAAAAGTGTTTTTTTATCATACTAACAGATGGTGAAAGTACAAAAAACATTTTATGTTCATGATGTTTATATCTTTGATGTATATGTTGGGAGGTGTATGTGTGCTGTGTGCGTGTGAATATAAGGACGTGTGTGAAAATAATCCGATTTTGTGAGTTTTTATATGTTATTGTTGATTTTATATGTTATCGTTGATTTTAATGTGAAAAGCACTTTGTGCTACTGTGGTATGAAAGTGCTATATAAATAAAGATTTGATTGATTTATGAAGTTCCAACAAACCAACTGAAATGCCATTAAATGATAATACTATGACGTGATGTACACATTTTTTCTTGATACTGTGAGCGTATTAAATCACCCCCACAGTTAACATTCCTCAAACAAACATGAATATATCACTCACTAATACAGTATGTATTTGTAACTCATTCACAGGTAAACTATCAAGAGAGCCAGAACCATCTTGACTATGTCAGCTCAACTTCAACTCCAGCTCCAGGGCCACCTAAGACCCCAAGGTCTTAGGTGAGTAGAATTTCATTTTTATAAAACAATGAATGAGAGCATAAAATTTTTTTGTTGTTTGTCTGAGGTTGTCTTTACCTTGAATACATGAACAACATGAAAATCATTCTTTTAACAGCCCAAACGTAAAACTTTTCTAAATAACTTTTAAGTGAATTTGCGTAAGATCATGACAAGACATGACAACCAAATAATCAACTCAAAGGATCTTACTTCTGCTGCAGTACAAACCCAAGGGTAGAGGTTGGCATGGCAACGGAAGAGCCATGACAATGATGAGCTTTGTTTCACAGAACGATTCAATAAATGAATGGCAATCAGAATATCAATAGGAATATTGGATGCAAAATACTCAATCATTATCAAATAAAGTAAAATCAAAATACAAGAATTAACTCATGAGCCGTTTAGACATAAACAAAAACTGTCTATTAGTTTTAAAGTATGTGAGGTATGTAGGTGTGTGAGTATGAAACAGTGTCTATGGATGGTTTGCTCTTATTCCAGTGTGTGTGAACAGATGAAAATTGAGCATCTATCAACACTTTGCCCCACAACAGATGAGAAAGCTTCATGCTAAACGTGTGCATGATGAGAACACCTCATGACCATCTCTGCATAAACATTCCTCTTCTGTTTCATTTTTGTTTCTTTTTCCCGGCTCTAAACCAGCCCTCTTCGCCGTCCCATGTCCTCTCTTGAAATGTTGTGTGTGACTGATTCTTTGGACTACATCCAATTTATGCCAGTTTTAAGCCAGATTTGACCATGACCTCTCGCTCTTCCCCTCTGTGCCAGGGAGGCATCCTGACCAGATGCCCAAACCACCACAACTGACTTTTCTGAACGTGGAGGAGCAGAAACTCTGTTCTCTGGGTTGGTACTTTCTACCAGATGACTAAACTTCTCTCCTTATCTCCAGCAACCCAACACAGGAAGCTAATTTCAACCATTTGTATCTGCATTCTCATTCTTTCAGTCACTACCTTCAGTTCATGAAGTTCATAAGTGATGGTAGGAACAAAGATCAACTTGTAAAGAGTCTCTTTGACTCTTTGTTTTGTTACCACAGCAGAGTGGTCCACATCTCTGCATATACCAGAACAATCTCCCTCCATTTTTTGCCTTACTCATGAACAAGACCCAGAGAAACTTGAACTGCGGCTCCAGTTGAGGCAATCCACAGTGTGATATTTAGATGTGATGATTCCTATCCCCACTACTTCACGCTCAGCTGCGAACCAGTCCAGTAACAGCTGAAGATCCCCACCATCAACTGGAACACATAATCTACAAAAAGCTGAGATGAAATCCTGACACCACTGAACGGAAACTGCTCTGTTCCTTGGTTGCCCCTAGAAAAGCTTTCCACTCTCGCTGGAACTCACTCCAACTTACCAATGGCAATGTGGACCAAACTGGTTTGCAGAGGGACTAGATAGGCAATAGCAACAGGCCCAGTATACCATACTCCTGGAGCACCCTCCACAGGCCAAGGTCAAATGCCTTATCCAAGTCCACGTGTTTTGTGGACAGGTTGGACAATTTGTCATGCTCTCTCCACTACTTTAGTGAGGATATAGAGCTGGTCTAGTGTTCCACAGCCAGGACAGGACCCCCATTGCTCCTCCTGAATCTGAGAATTAACTATTGTCCTGATTCTTCTCCAGCACTCTTGCATAGAACGAGTGTAATTCCTTTGTAATGTGAACACACCCTCTGGTCCCTCCTCTTAATAGAAGAACCACTTCCCCAGTGTGCCAAAGAGGGACTTCCCCTAATGTCCACATGATGTTGCAGAGGTGTGTTAACCACAACATCCAGAACCTTGAAGAATTCAGGCTGGATCTCATCCACTCCTGGAGCTCTACCATCATGAAACCTTTTACCTTAGTGACCTCATATCCAACGATGGCCGAGCCCACCTCAGCATGTTCTTATCAGAGTGTTATAATTTTGCACCAGTAAGACTTGAAAATAACAAAACTGCATTTTAATAATTAGGCAAATTAATAAATGATAAGACAATGGACTCTTCAGAGGTGGCCTGGCTGGGACTTAACCTGCAGTAATGCTTCAGTTCTTAAAAGGAAGACAGCCTGCCAGAGATCTCAGCATTAAATTGAGTGATGACGTGACAAAGGCCGTCTGCCAAACATGCAGATGCAGTCTGAACCACCTCAGTGGCACACAAGTCATCTGATTGCTCTAATTAGTTGACAGGGACCTACATCAAGCTTACAACATTAATGCAATCTAGGAAATGCTGAAACTTGCAGTTCCTTGAAAACCACTTGGGGCCGGTTCCAGAAGGAGTTCAATCTGTCTTGATCCCCATGTTAAAATGTCAAACTTTACAGCAGAAATAAACATACTTACACGTTACCTATTATACTCCTTTCTCAACAAGTTAGAATAGGTCTGTGGGTTATATGGCCTTAATGTCCTTGTAAAGCACTTTGAGATACCTTTGTTTATGAAATGTGCTATACAAGAAAACTTACCTTGCCTATACAAAACATGTGCATGAAGTTCTTTGCACAAAGTCACTCTCACATGAAGAAATCTCACCAGCTCTGTTCTTGCCAGTCTCAGTCCATTTCAGAAATAGCTGTTTAAGGGCTCTGTCACTTTAATGCAAATCAGCTGTTGCTGGCCACACCCCACGTACGTATGTCATCAGGTAAAATTACATAAACCCACAAATATATGGATAATAAGGGGTGTGGTTCTTTGTAATGTCTTCACCTTTGCTACATTGCATTTTCATTAAATATGAGAAGATATGCATCATGAGTTAAGAGAGCTTATTTTAAAGCGAAACAACTTTTTTTTTAACTAACACATATCTGTGACCAGCTCTCTGTCAGCCTCAAGAGGTTTTAGGGTAAAGGTCCCCAAATAGCTCCAAGCCGTGGCCAAGAGCAGAGCCTGCACCAAGGAGCCGAGCTGGCAGCTGAATCACCCTTCTGCCGAGCGCGACTCCTGATATCTAACTGACCCTTAGCCAAGAGCAGAAGTCAGGAACCAAGCTAGCAGGTTGGTTCAGTAACATGTTCAGTAACATTGCACATGACATTCACTTGCAATATTTGTAACTGATTATAATCATATAAAAGCAAATATAAATATTTCTCTGGAAGGGCGACTGAAAAATCCACCACCAAACAGGTGCCGCACTTGTTCACCATCGCTCACCATCCTGCGGCAGTGCCCCTTGTGAGATGGGCCTACTTTCAGTCAATCCCCTAATCTGGGTCCCACCTATCCTCTGGCTTCATCGTACATGCACCCCCTCCTGGTGACCTGCTACTAAAGCTTAACAGACTTGATACTGGGTTAGATGTGCATGGAGGCTTGGCACAGCCACAGTCTCAAAAGTCCCACCAAATCTCTTCCCTCTGCCAGAGGGAGCGAGGGAAAATCAATGTCTCCTATACAACTCTCCCACACACCAACCCCCCCCACAACTGACCCTCAAAATATTAATAGTAATCTTCGACTAAAGCTCTGGAACTAATAAGAAAGACAGTCAGACTAAACCCAGATATGACAGATGAAACAGAAATCAGATGAAATAAAAGAAACTGAAATTGGCTGAACGACTGAAATGCAAACAGAATGAGATATAAATGAGAGGTTTCACATTTCAGGCTGCTGAATAAAGTAATAAAGACAATCTTATAATATCAAGTTTGTGTGAGTAGGAGATACAGAAACAGTGTGTGAGTGGTCTGTGTTTACTCTAATTAACTAAATCAGTGCTGTCAGGCAGCCTTTCTTTCTTTGATCAGCTTGCTGATGCTGCCAAAAACTCTGCACAAACACACCCGTCAATCAACCATCGTTCTTTTATGCTAATCTTATTCCAAAAAACAAAAGAGATTCATTTACTTCCTCAGGATGAAATGAGTGTTGCCAGTCCAGTCGGATGGATGATTGTGATTCCACCCTCATTCCTTTCTGCTCCATCCACTTCTGCTCTACCCTTGCCGCTTTCACACTCATGACATCTATTACTTTTTCCCCTCCTCATACGTACACACAAACACACACCCTATGTACACATGCACCGCTGGCCCGACATTGAATATGTAAATCGACATCTGCTCCAGTACCCAATCTCGAGGCCTCACCATGTGTCTGATATGCTAATGCACTGAACAGAGTTTTTTTTTCACTCCACATCTTCCCCTCCCTCCACTTTCCCTCTGCTTCCTCTTCTCAGCACTGACAGACCTAAGCCTGCCAACATGAACAGATGAGGCAGAGGAGGCGGAGGAAAGAGATGGTGGAAAGAGGGGAGAGAGGCTTCAAACCAAACCTGATAATGATGTTATTATGGATGGATGTTACACAGAAAAACATGCGTACGAGTAGTGGCCAGAAACCTGGCTTATTAGAGAACAATAATGGCAACTCCAGAAAAGTGAAACTGAGTGTAGGAGGAAGGACCGAGCTCCAACCCCTGGCACTCTCTGTACTTCTTTTTCTGCAGCCACTCCTGCCACCATCGACTTCAGCGGCAACATTTCTAACGTAATGAGCTCAGAGGTCGTTGCCTTGTAGACACATTTACCCATGTAGAGTATGCACATGGACTGAACTCATGTATTCCAACACTCACAGCTGGACCTCTTGTCCTGCCCTCTACACGCCCACATTCAACCATAAATGGTCGATGCAAAGCACCTCGTGAATGTCAATGTGTATTTAAATGAGCCAGTTGATCAATGTTATTGGTCAAAAATGGTAACCACAGAGACTACGCAACCACACCCTAAACGAATAAAGCATCTGGAGGAGGACGGGTGTTGACGAACGCTGTTCTGCAAAATCAGATAGAAGCAGCAGATGAATTGAAAGAAATTAGAACAGTACTGAATAATTTGTGTGACGTTATGTCTGATGTGTCAAATGCATTTTCAAAAACTTGTTAAAGAGTGACCCTTATTGCTGTCTTATAAGTTGTGTGACATCATCGCGGAGTCGTGCTCCATGGTGAAATTCCTCCTGAGACCCCCAGGATTGTGCTCATATGCAGGTTGTGCACTATGCAAAGTTCTTTATCCATGTGATATTTCGTGTTACCATCAGAAGTCACTAAAATGCAGTCTAGAAAACCTAGCGGGAGTATTACGCACGATTACACTTGCGGTCAAAAGGTTTTGGAAAATTGGGCAGTTTTTGACGCACGGAGATTCTTTATAGATCCTGACTTTTGTGAGTAACGTTATGGCAGCAAATTTCACTCTGCATCTTGGAACTTTTTCTTGCGTAACAGGTTTTATAAATGAGGCCCCTGGAGTGTGCTTAGATCCATATTGGATGATAAGGCCCTTTTTCTCTGTGTTCACAGCTCTTGGTTCCTTGACAGAGTTCTGGGTGAATATGGGAATGCTAAAAGACACTCGCTATTTGTCTGATTTCCTGTCTCCATCTGGGGCGTCACTAGCTGTGAAGGGGCTGTGTTGAAAGTGATGCCGTACAGGCCCTGGGTGTGAAGTTCTGATGGAAACTGGTCTAATCACACTTTTTGCTCCTTTTTAGTGCAATGAGAAGTGCTCCTCATGTTTCTATACAATGCAACAAAACAAATATGAAACCAAAAGAAGAATTTTCTGTACTTCTTTATGACAATACTTCTGGTCATTAGTCATTTTGGATATTTGCTGCACAGCTCACATATGGTCCTGCATTTCCATTAGTGTAGGTCTGTACTTTGACCAGGCCATTCCAAAACTTGATCCTCCTCTTTTTCAGCTATTCTGCAGAAGATTTCAAATGTGTTTTGAATAACTGTACCTCAAATTTCCCTCTGGAATTTTTTGGTATACAAGACAGTTAAATGTAAATTTAACTCCTCAGTGGATATTTCTGTGTTTGTTCTGACTTTGGGTAAGTTTGCTGGGATGTCTACTTCTGGGGAGACTGACAATTCTTTTGAGTACTTTCACTCGTTAACAATCTTTCTCACTGTAGAACATTGAACTCCATATGGTTTGGAAATAGTTTTATTATCTTTTCCACATTGCTGGGCAAGAACAATTGCTTCTCTAAGACCACTGCTTATATCTTTTCTTTTTGGCCTTGTCTTTCAAACTTCCAAAATGTCAGGTTTTATTAGCGTCTTGCTGATAATAAACGTATCAAATTCTTAGTAACTCAAATCCTCCTAAATCCTATAGAAGCAGAAAGAGGGTAGCTGCTTGGTATGTTTGTTTTTTCCTTTTTGCCTTTATTTTTGTTTGGTACATCATAGGATGGTGAAAAAGTTGTTTATAGCCTTCAGTTATCAGGCTCCTTTCTTGTGCAACCACCTCCCAGCTAGTGTTCGGGGAGCAGACACCATCTCTACCTTTAAGATTAGTCTTAAAACATTAATTTCTGATAAAGCTTATCGTTAGGGGATAACTTTATTTGATTATGTATATGCTTGTTATACAGTATGTGTATGTCATTGTTTCTTAATGTCACCTCAGATGTGGGATCATAACAAACTGAATATTTGATGCAATCTGTTTTGTTCTTTGCCTAGGCTATTTTTTATGAATAACTATTACATGAAATTTGAATTTTGGAGTCAACTGGACTTAAATGGATTACAAATTGCAATGAACTGTATTTGGAATTGGATTATTGGGGGGGGCTCATGAACAAGGTCATTTCTTACAGCTCTGCCGTTTACTTTCTGGTAGGGTATGTTCAGCATCTCTTTTGTTATCAATAAAACATTTCGACCTGCTTGACAGTTCTGCTGATGCACCTCCACTGGTGCCTCTGGTGCCTCTGGTATAGAGGTGTACCCTGAACACTTTGGCCTTGATGGGTTATCAGCTGGGGAACACTGGTCATTGATGTTTCACTCCTTTAAGCCCAGGACATCGACCATTCTCCCTGCCAACCTCACTGACTCCCTAAGTGCTACTTGGCCCACAGCTCCTATCCTTCCTCCACAACCAGAAGCTGCCCTTCTCAGCCGCCTCCTCCAGCTCCTTCATTGTTCTGCAATAGACAGCTTCTTTGCACCCCAGATCTCAGAGCAGGCAAGAGATTGGGGAACCACCAAAGCCCCTGCACCCCACCTCTACAGAAAATATGGTGGCTTTCCAGTCTGCCTCCCTGCATTCTGCTGCCTGTCTTCGTGTCTCTGTCCATCCGTATTAGAGTGAAACCAGGTATTTCTACACATGAATCAGAGATGTTTTGATTCAACCAGGTTTCAGTAAAACACATGAGGCTGCACTCACGGTATACTTTTTGAGTCCTCACCAAATGAGAGTTGACATTTCCCATCATGGCCGATGGCAGAAAGGGCTTATATCATTTCCTGGCCTTCAACTTTGCACCAGCACGGCAACCATGAAAACACCTCTTTAACCCAGATTTGCTCAGTTTCTTGAGTAAACTCTTCTCCCCACAGAAATATCCATCAGCAATTGACAAAAAAAAAATAGTACAATATGATTAAAATCTAAGTAAAAATTGAGAGCTACCAGACTTTGCTGCTGCACACGTTCTAGAATTGAATGCATGTTCTTGAAAACTGGATGGTTTATTTTGATGGAGCAGCTGGTCGGCTGCTTGCTTCCCGTCTACACGCCTCAGCTACCTCTGCCAGCTTCTTCAACACGGCATCGTGCCACCATCTATAGCACCTTTGCGCCAGAGTCATCTTGCAGCCCGATAGGATGTGCTGGAGACTGGCATTAATGGTACAGAGAAGACAGATCTCTTCATTGCTGAACCATAGGTGGAGGTTTAAAGGAGAGTGTAGGCTGTTATAAGTGGCACGTAGCAGAAAGCTGGTCCTACCCTGAGGGATCCTCCACACCATGACACCATGACACGGGCCCTCCCATGACGCCTTCCCACCAACCCACTGGTTGGAAGGCATTGGGATACGATGGCTGACGTTAGTGATGCATTATAAAAAAATAAGGTTATGAGTGTAGGAAGCGTCACAAATACAAGTGACAATTTACATTTAAAACATGCAGACTTTTCATCAGGAACATTTCAAACAAATATTGAAATTTGAAAATGTGGAAATTTTGCATTTCCTCTGTGTGGGTGCCGGGGTGTATGTTTCAGCCCAAGAAACATAACCTGCTTTCTGAAAAGGGATCCCTCTGTGAACCTCTTTTGTTTCTAATTTTGAGAAATTTGTTCTGGTCAACACTAGATTCTGCAAACCCTTTGCAACTCCCTTTGAACCCTTGAGAGCTGCTGGGATGAACAAAATAATGGGAGCACAAGAAGAAATTAAAGGGACTGGCTTCGATACAGCCACATCACAGCAGCAGAGGCGAGCCACATACAACTGAACTGCAAGCGTATCAGTCCAGAGTCAAGCAAACATTGCACAGACTTTCACTCTCTGGTATCACAGCCAAAAAGGACTTGATTAAAAATTGAATGTCTTCTTTTTTTCTTTTTCATCTGATGCTATGGTGTTTGCGTCATTCCTTACATGATAATAAGTCTGAACAGAAGTTTGGGTGCATTATTTAGCATGTTCATATCAACTGTGCTCCCTGAGAACGAAACACCATAAAAATAAAAATTAAAAATTAAAAAAAAGGCTCTTTGGACAGTATTCATTGTGTTTGGACAAAGAATACAATTTCTTCATGAATCCAGTAAGTTATCTAAAGCTGAAAAAAAAAAAAAGATGGTGATAGATTGGATTTTCAGTGATGGATGAGGGTACCCTCAGTTTTAGAGACACACCCCAGTTGAAATTAATGCAGCCTTATACAGCAATCTTCCTAGAGTACCATCATACAGGATGCAATGTTCACTTTTGTCCAAACTGGGCAGAAAATGGCAATGCTGCATTCTCTCCCTTTCTCTCTCTCTCTCTCTTCAATCCTTTCCAATTTTTGTCACAGTGAAGCATCATACCCCTTACTGTACATTAAAGTATACTGGATCATGTATCCTGACACGTGGACCAGGAAAGAGGGACAAAACATTTTTAATCTTATTTGTTCTGTGGGCCAAATCCGGCCCGCCACTTCATCTTATCTGGCCCGCAAGAGCATTGGAAGACAATTATAAACTTCTAACTAGAACGTTTCAGAGGAAATTTCAATGTGACATCAGAAAGTGAATAACTGAGGTGGAGAGCAGCTGGTTGATGTCAGAAAGTCAGGATTTAGTAAATGTTTGCAGAAAACTTTACAACAAGAACTCACAAATTTTTGTCAAAACTCCCATTGTCAGAATTTTTTTAGTTTGTTTTTTGCATTTTACTAGATTTAGGAATGTTTGCATATAGTATTCCTAAATCTTGTCAAAATGTCTTATATTAAGCAAAAACAAACAAAATAAAAATTGCAAATTTTATGACTTAATTTGTGAGATGTACCATGTAAGCAACAATCATTAATCTCTGATAAATGTCAGGGGAGGAGACTCAAGCATTGTTGGAGCTGAGGTTCGCTCCGATTACCTCAGTTATTATGTGAAAGGTGGCAACTGGAGGCAGTTTTTTCCACATCTTTACTTTACAATAAATGATAAAATGTTTAATATTGTTGCAATTCATTCGTCTTGTCTCACGCAAACTGAGCTGTTTCATGATGTAATATGATATAAGAGTTAGCATCCATTCATGTTGTTTATTGTCATGTAAATTGTGACCCCAGAAGATCCTCAATCTTTGCCAAATATTAAGTTAAAAATCTTTCTAATGCTCAGGAGAGTCGCACACACTGGTTACTTGAGACATGACATGGATCCATGATTTAACAGGAGCTTTTTGTTTTGTTTTTTTGAAGGTTGTTATTGAAATCAAATTCTAGGTTTTTTTCAGACTAGATTGAATTTGTCAATGAGGACAGTAAGACTCTTTTAAGGCTGTTGATTAAAGTTTCAGATTTAAGAAAATGTGCTTTTTCTGAAAGTGGAATTTGTAAGTTGATCATGCTAGAATAATTACTGCATTTATTATATGCACTTATGAACCAGTTAAATTACAAGATGAACAAATACCATTAATTTATTGGGTCATTTTATCACACTTAATATCAGTGTGCATCTTATTCATATATATTAACTGCTGCATTTTCAAGCTTTTTTTTATTTATTTTTACAATATTATTTTACATTATATGGTAGTTTGTTGAAAAAGTTATGCCTATTGTCTATTATCTAAAACTTTAGGAAGATGTACCATTAGATTCGTGTTGATAGAAAGCATGATGTGAAGGGCCTTTTGGAGAGTTTAAGGTTAAAATGTGCTTTTAAGCGTGAGGCATTTACCATTTAAGAACTTTAGCGAGTATATAATAACTGATTTAATGAATTCCACTAGAAGTGCTAATTTGTAAACCTAATTATCTTCTAGGACATCCCTCTTAAGAGATTCATGCTGTATTGTAAAATGTATGATAACTGGCTCAAATACTCACAAGCACCTCTGCATATACCCTTATTTTCAATGTATGCAAAAGGCTGAAAACACAGTTGTAACAGAATTGTAATTAATTCTGAAAGATTTAAAACGTTGTTGAAAATGCATTAAATATAACTAGATATAGACTAAATATAACTCTCTTCAAAATATTATAGTTGTAAATAATAATACAATTATTAATGTTCTGGTTTGTTTAGATAAACAACTCTATCATCCTAAGAAATATCAGGTTTAATTTAGCAAAGGCAGTTCCAGCATCTGTCACAAATATCTGGCTGAAACGCATTGATCTGCCTCATTCTCCCCATTCTTTTATTGATCTGAGTGCCATTTGATACAGTTCGGGTGATGCATCCTGGCTGAGATCATGAAAGTAGCTATTTAAGTCAAATTCCTGGATGTAAGAAAAAAAAAATCAAGTCATATGTCTTTGGTAACATCTGTTTTGTTTAAACTTAACTGAGACTATCCTATAGTAAGATAAAGTGAGAGGTAACCGTATAAGTGTATCATTGATGTCTGGTTTAACTCAAAGCACTGGACCACTGGAGAAAATCTGTTTAAGAGCAGAAATGAAGCACGTGGTTTTTACTGTGGTCCTCTGTAGAGCCTTTTGAACAACTGGCATGATCTTAGGATGTAACTTATGGACGAGGATATTGAATGTATTGTAAACAAAAACATATATATACATGTATATACACATACATATATACATATATATGTATATATGTATGTGTATATATACATACATATACATATACACATATATATATACAT
>JBAMYA010089458.1:0-22011 GCA_037176975.1 Arrhamphus sclerolepis | reverse complement strand
ATCCATCCATCCATCCATCCATCCATCCATCCACCCATCCATCCATCCATCCATCCATCCATCCATCCATCCATCCAGTTCACCACATACCTTTACAATGTCTTCCGTGTCCTGTGCTGCATTTTGGAAAACAGAGCTGCAGTGCTGCAGGTATTTTCCATACAGATTTAGAGTCTGAGCATCAACCTGCTGAAGAGATGTATCCCCAAGCTCCGCCCTCTGCAGGTTAACCAGGAAGTCAGTGTTGACAGGGCCGCACTCGATGAGACTCACGCTGAAGGGTGAAACATTTGGTCAACCGTCTATCCAGACTGATGTTTGATTACAAGACTGATTTTATTATTCCAAACAAACAGTCTTTAGATTAATAAGAGAGGATGCTTAAACTGCCAAAACTCACTGGATGTTAAAGTGTTGAAGCAGGACAGCCAAACTTTCACATGCGCCTTCAATTGCAAATTTACTCGCACAGTACACTTCATTAAAAGGGAGACCTGTAAGAACAGTGTGGTGCATGTTTGCAAGCAACAGTAAATGATTCACGTTATAACCCTACTTCTCGCACATAAAGAACATTGTACACTGACTATACATTTGTCTAGATTTAGAAATAATGCATGTTATTACTAAATCTGTCAGTCGGGACATTCGGTGTTTCCCGACTCATTCGTTCATCTCACCATGAAGCCCTCCGGTGCTGCCGGTGACCAGAATGCGGCCTCGGCCACGCGCTTTCATGTCTGACAGGAAGGCCTGAATGGTCTGGATGGTGCCCAGGAGGTTGACGTCCAGGACATGTCTTATTGAGTCCAAAGACTGCACCTCGAGTGGCCCCATCAAACCCACGCCAGCGTTGCACACTGTCAATCACAGAAAGAGCCCATCAAACACATGCAGGTGAATCCAAGCTTAACCTGAACACAGGGTCATACCCAGAATGTCCACTCTTTTCTCCACAACTCTGTCTCTTGCGTCCAGGATGGACTGCCGGTCAGTCACGTCCATTTGGAGTATTTCCAAGGTGTCCTTGTGCAGACCTTTCACACACTCTAAAAGACGCTCCTTCTTGGCCAGGTTCCTCATTGTGGCATAGACTAAACATAATGACACGTTTCTTTACTGTGTGTGAAATAAAACCTCAGGTAAGAAAAAGCAAATGCAGTGTCACAACTGTGTCAGCGGTTTAATAAATACACAGTGTTTCGTCGGCGTATCTTGACCCAACTAGCTGGTACGAGATGGTACAAAAGAGGATGTTCCATCTCGTAGCAGCAGGATAGCAGATGGGGTCTGGTAGGTGTCAGCTGTGGTTACCTTTGAATGTTTTGTCGGGGTCAGAGGCCAGTCGGACGGCCAGGCTGAGACCAATCCCCGAGGAGCAGCCCGTTATCAGAACCACCTTCTTGTCCATGGAGCTTCGTTCAAAAACGTCCTGCTCCAAAAGCTGGCAGCTCGAATAATACTGTGATCACAAAATGAGCTTGGCGAGAAGAGTCTCCCTGGACTCTCACAAGGCCACTAAATCCTAAACATCTGCCTTTTATCAGCCACCTGGAGTCCTGAGGTTTCTCATGTCCTTGTTGGTGTAGTTTGTTTTGTGAGAAACGGTCGGACCTGGTTGGCTTGATAAAGCTGCTAGCAACATACAATGGAAAATATGACACTGGCAGTGAAGCTCCTGATGTACAACATCCTTATTTTAAACAAAATGGGCATTTGACAATAACAATGTCCATAAAGTCCCGCTTCACTGGTGCTGATTTTCATTGAGCACCAGGTGGCAGCACAGGATCGGGATCTCTGCCCCACACTGAGGACATGATTGACAAAAACGCAAAGAAAGAATAAAGATTGGTTTGGTTTGATGAAACAGCCATGTCTTTGATACGTTTTAAATGTGTGGCAGCGTATTCTGAGGGTTTTCAAAGGAAACTATAAGATGATTTGACTTTTTGTCCTCCTCTCACATATGGAGTTATTATGTTTCCTGTTTGAATGAATGTCCATCTTCAAAAACCTAAACAGAAAAATACATGTTTTTAAATGAAACACTTGCATTTTCAAGCTCAGGAGCAAGTTTTAGTATCTGTGAAAGCTATTTAGGAGAAAAGAAATTCAAATAAATGAACTGCAAATCAAGTTAATTTAGCACTGAGAGCAAAAAAGAAGGAACTTTAAAGTACAAAGTTTAATCTAAAGTAAAAAAAAACAAAAACCTGACCCTTTGTTCATTTTGAGCAATCTGCAATGTTTTAGCAGCTGGTGGAAAAAATGTTCTGTGATTAAGAGAAGATTTCCTGTGCACTTAAGTGAGTTTTCACTTGGTGGCAACAGAGCAACAGAGGTTCAGAGCCTCCATCTGTCGCTCTATATCGCTGTTTTCCTGTGCTTGGTTATGGATGACCAGCCTGATGCATCTTTGGCTGTTTAATGAGCTCTTATATCGTGCTTTTGCTTTGCATCTTCGAGTGCAAGCCCATCTTTTTGTGAGCGCTGTCCAGTGCCACATTTCTCTCTCCTCTTCTTTTCCTTCTTCTATCTTGCCTTGCGGGATTCTCAATCAGATTCATCCTCCAAAAGCTGACTTTTTGGGTCAGCGATAATAACTTCCATTTCTATGGAACATTTCAGCTGCCTGATTTGAAAAGATTTTTTTTTTCTTCTGCTGGTGGAAGAAAACCAAGAAGAATTTCCTGCCATTTTGTTGCGTTCCTCCCACTCAGATGGCATCAGCTTGGCTTCGGTCCCGGAGTCTGTAGGACAGATAACAGCCAGCCTTGGACTGTTCATAAATATAAACTCCCCAAGTATTGTTCAAACTCTTGAACTGAGTGACCTTCATGGTTTCTATGGCATACAGTATCATAGAAACTTTGAAGAACAGCCGTAGATAATGTGTGCAAAAATACTTTTGCAGGAAAAAAGAAAAAAAAACTGTCTCTGAATCCATTCTGGCAGAAAGGTAAAGTCTCTGGTCAATTCTCGAATTCGCTTGGGAAGCTTCCTCGTGCATGTGAGCTACCATAGAGGTCTATTGGAAGTGCACAGTGGCCTGGAAAAAGCCTCAAAATGCCTCTTTGGCACAAAACTGCTCCACACAACAGGGATAAACAGATCTTTCAGCTGTTTAGAGAAAGAACAAATATATCCCTCGTGTACAGCAGTATGTCTTTGTGGCATTCTTCAGAGAAAAGTAACGGGCTTATTAGAGACAGTTGATGCAGCAGGCCAGCCTCGTGCTCTTAGGTTCTGCAATGAAGCCGCAGTGCAAACAGTGAAAGCATTATTTTCTGCTGCTTCGGAAGGAAAAGCGAGACAGCTCCCCGGTGTTGGCCCGTTAACGTGCTCACCCTATGAGGGACTTGGAGGCCAGACCTAGACGCATGTGCTGAGGACATGGTTTAGACACAGCATGTGATTTGCACAATAATAAGACTGAGTGGCAGCAGAAGCAGATGTGCTCGACAGGATGTCCCATGTGAAAGTAGTGAGCAGAAGTGAAACAGCTGAGGACCTGTTGCGGTACATGTAGTGATGCTGAAATGTCACGCGATACCTGCTAAACAGATTAGATTTTTACTTTAGTTTTTTAAACTGAGGACATTTCTGTTGAAGTGAATTACTTTGCTGTAGAGTTAGCAAATTAAATCAAACCATTTAATGGCTTTCTGAAGCTTAGAAGCAGATAAAACAACACATGTGGTTAACTAGAGTCACTGTGCATCTCATCCTTTGTATCATGTTTTCCTTGACAACATAACAACGATAAAAAAAGACATTTACAGAATCAAAAGTATTTGTCAGACACAGGTTTTGTGATTTTGCTACCATAGTGGATATGAAATGAAACACCAAGATGTAATTAAAGTGCAGATTTTCAGCTTTAATCTCACAAAAATCTGGCATTTACCATTTAGGAGTCATTGTTACCACTTTCATTTATTTTAGGATTTGGACAAAGAGATATAACTGTGACTGCGATGGATTGGTGACCTGTCCAGGGTGGACCCCTGCCTTTGCCCGACGTGAGCTGGGATAGGCTCCAGCAGACCCCCGTGACCCTGCACAGGAAATAGCAGGTATAGATAATGGATGGATGGATGGATGGATATAACTGTGAATGTAGCCATAATTTTAATTCTTTTGGATGAAAATCCTTTGGATTCAGTGACTGCCTTGGGTTTGGAGGTCACCTGAGTTTCCAGTCTGCAGATGCTTGGCCCTCTGAAACTCTGCTGGGGTTGATATCAGGCGACTTGGCCATTCATCCATCTTCTTCCGCTCATCCGGTCGCGAAATTGAATATTCTTTAATGGGGACTTGGCGGTTAAAGAATATTCAGTTTCTTTGCTTTCAAGAAGTCTTGACATGCTTTCACAGTTTGTTTGGGGTCCTGATCTGATCGTACCTCCTCCATCACAACAAGTTTATGTTGGTGTCATCCGGCCTAAAGACTCCAGGACTCCAGACTCCAGCTTCCAGGACATGGGATGATTGATCAGATGTTGTCTAGTCAACTCCAGTCTGGCTTTCCTGTTCTTGGATGTTACCAGATGTTTGCACTTTGTTGTAAACCTTATGTATTTATATTTATGAAGGCACCTCTAGCTTCTCTAGAATACTCTGGACTTATGTTGATGTTGTGAAGGGGTTTCTCTTCACTGAGAAAAGGATTCTGAGATCACCCTCTTCAGCTGTCTTTTGTGGTCTTCCAGCCCTTTTGATGTTGTTTCCTTTGAAATCTCTCTCATAGATTTTTTCTTACAGCCTAATGATGGCCTCCTTTGTTTGCATTGAGATCTTCTTAGTAACTCCAGCTGCCAAATACCACCTCAATACCTCATATCTTTTCAGGTTTTGCTTCAGGTGGTGGTGTACGACTCTGGACCTCTGCTGCTGTCCACGTACATCTGGACCTAACCGTACACTGAAGTGTTCCTCGTACCGGCTTTACTTGTGTGTGTTAGCTGAGCATGACACAAAGGTATTTTCAAAGCATGTATGGTAAAATAGAATGTCCGCCTCTGCAAAAGCCATCAGGCCCTACAGGACGGCTGCTGCAGTGATAGATGGACAGAATTCCCACCTCTGAGAATTTAAGTCCAGGATAATAAAAACCAAACCACGGAGCTGTAACTTTAAATACTTGCTTATAAAGTGCCGGCTGATGAGAGCTCTGGCTTTGACAAATTGTTCAGCTCTAACAACCAAGGAGCTCATGGCAGTTTTACTTCAATAAAAGGGCAGTGAAATAGACTGAGAAATGCTAAGTGTGCTTTTCATGGTGTAATATAGATGCAGCCGGGCTTACTCTGTCCTGGTAAAACCATCAGGGCTGAAACAAGAGAGGATGTGTGGAAACTATGAATGGACCTGAGCACGCACATATTAATGCAGATTAAACATGTTTTAACTCCTTATCTATAGAAGAATCTAATGCTTTTTGAATCATATCTAAAGTGATATGAAAGGGAAACACAAGAATTAATAATAAACAAGCTGCAAGTCCATAATTCTGCAGTACAGGCTCTTCTATGTCCAAAGCTACGTCCTTTCATGGGAGGAAGTCATATTTTACATGTATATTTTCATTTTAGAGTTTTAGATGAATGAGATAACTGGAGGTTTACAGTGCCCTGCCACACATGAGGCTCTACGTCAGCTGTAACCCTTAGGGCCACAGCTTGACCTCATGGTTTAGCGAACCACATGACGGTTTGTATACAGAACGTCGGCGCTCCAGGAAACGGCAGGGAATGTGTCATGGGAAATGACTCCTCTGTCTTGAACCAACTATTTGAGACATTTTTTGTTTTTTTGCCGTTATGTCGGGGACATCCTGTTCTAATTCCTCCACTCTGGGTCCTTAGGGAATAGAGTGTACCTCAGGACTAGACCAGACCCGCATTTTTCAAAGATCTTTGTGATCTTAGACATAGGAGGATAGTTTTACCTCTTGCAGCTGCACCATTGTGACGATTTTTGTTTGGTCGATATGCACAAATATGTCTGAAATACGTGATGAAGGCTTGTTCTGCCACAGGATCCAGCTTGTTGGATCAGATACACGAGAACATTTTGACAGTGTAAGGTTAGATATGATCGGTCAGGGTCTGCAGGGTCACATCGCTTGCCTGGATGAGAAAGTTGGAGTCAGAACATGGCTATGGTTTCACTGGGCAGCCTGCTGGACCTGTGGCTGAATGTGAAACATTAAATACTAAGAAATATACCTGAAATACTGTAAAGTCACTGTACTGAAATATCCCAGCATCTGCCTTCCAGTGTTTTATGTTTTTGTTCTCTTCTCCAGGTGCAGCAGGCAGTGAACGCCAAATACTTCATGCATCAGCTGGCCCACCTGTAGTGGGTTAAACCGAAGCAATGAAAGGTATGCTGCAGTGACTCAGCCGTTATGGTTTTGAGCCTACCTGGTACTGGCCAAAAAAAGAGCTGCCAGCTATAAAGATGTCAACGCCTACCGCTTTCTCCCTGTTGTGCTGGTTGCTTCTAATTTCTCGACATTCTTAGTCATGCTACTCAATATGCATTCTTTCCTGAAATCAGTGGCACACCTTACTCCACCTGGTTACCTGCAGCTCTGTTTGTTACATGGCTCAGACACACCGTAACTAAGCATGCAGACCAAACGTAATGAGGCATGTGTCCAAGCATGTCAGTAAGTGGAAAAACACCTTCCTACAAACTTTAACACACGTTGCACATCTTTTCTTGTAAGCCATAAACATTCTCACTTGCATTTTTCACTCTTACCCCTCTTGTTTCCATCTAGGTCTTCCTGTATTCTCACTTCCTCTCACTCTTAAATACAGACAGTTCACAGAAAAGTTGATTTGCTCGCTCTGAGGTTCAGAGATACAGCGTTTAGACGGGAATAATGATGTCTTACACCAATACCTGCAATGTATCATTTTATTTTGCTGTCAGTATATGTTACCTTCCCCACTAGCTTACATAACCTCAGAGGAATTCACAAAGAGACTCTGGCACAGAAAATGATGGGAACACACCGCAGCACATAGAAACTTTCAGTGCCCTGAAGGCTTTACACACCTGTGGCGTGCAAACCTGCTAAATATCTGTCAACGTGGGCACTTTTTCTCCTGAATTCCCTAATTGACATGCTTGAAAGATCATATTTCCACGGCAACCTTTTATAACTCTCTTGGTACAGCCCCAGCATGTCCCAGACTCTCACAGTTTAGAGCTAATCCTTGTTATTATCTCAACAAATACCTGCACACAACTGAATAGGAAAAAAATGCTGTCTATCTTCATTTCTGGCATTTCTGGTTTGTCATTGTTCTTTCTGACACTGTTGAGTTCTCTTTGTTTGGCTCCTCTGTGGGGTTTCTCATGCATAATTTGAAAAAAAAAAAGAAGTGAAACAGAGGTAGACATGCCTATAAAACGCAATACAGAACGAAGATAAATCTTTGTTTATTTCATGTAAGTCTAATTGCGTGTGGTCTCTGGTGACATCTTTGCTACACACACTGTTTGTTTTCTGTTCAACTTCCTCTTGTGGTTTTGCTTCATTTTAATTACAGCTAGTGGTAACAGTACATTTGTATATAGCTTGTGGGACTTGGAGGTGTTTTTTTAATGAAAATGGATGAAGACGTTATTTGTATTTGGGGTCTGCTATAGCATGTCATGTCATAACAAGGTGCATATGAAACTCAGATACAAGTTCTTATAAAAATAGCAAATCGAACCATCTTGTCTCTTAAAATACATCTCACAGATTAACAGCTCCACCATCTCAAAGCGTAGGACCAATTTTGAGCCAAAACAGTCCACGTATACCGCTTCCATAGACCTGGTTCAGTACGGATGGAAGATGGATGATGAAATAGGCAGTTGCTTAAAGCAGAGGCCATGAACTCTCCTCCTTATGTGTCTTCTTCAGATGCCGTCAGGAGATGACTCAGTTAATCCATAAGTTGGGAAATGGGCAGAACAAACACACCTTACAACCAGCTGGAACTTGCACCTAGCCTCATAGCGTCATAGCTTAGCATCACTTACCTCATGCTAAGCTATGTTGCTAACTAGCATTGCCTTGCATTCATTCTGACTGAATCTTGCTGCACCTCATACTGTTTTTTAACACCAGTCCCACAATATCCCACTGATCTTTGGAGTAAAGTAGAGTTTAAATAAAGCTTGCATTGTTCTTGCGACATGTAGATGCTCCACTTGGCTCAACAAGCCACATGAAGAAGTATATCTTCACATTCACTAGTAATTTGATGGTAGGTTTACTTGTTCTCTGAAGCTCAGGAGCGTACCAAACACACTCCCTCTCACTCTGAACAGCACATAGTCAACACAAAAGGTCATCTGCATGCTCTGCTGTTGGGAGATGCAGACTTAACTAATGATGTCTTATTCTCACAGCTCTAATGTATTATCCCTATTTTTTTTCTCCTACCCCACCTTCCTCATTAGCTTGCATAACCGCGCTATTAAAAGAATTCACTGAGAAAAGCTGGCACAGAGATCACTGTGGCCTCAAAAAAAAAAATGGGAGCACACCTCAGACTAGGCAGAGAACAGTTGTATAACCGATGCCATAACTTTTGATGCCCTGGAGCGAAGTTGTACACACCTGCGGCATGTTCTAAACGTCTGCCATCATGGGCACCTATCCTCTGTACTTTAACTGACATGTTTGAAAGATCATGTGTCATTTTACCCCTTGAAATGCTCTTCAGGCCCACCTGCATCTGTGCAACTTAACAATATCAAGTTGGGGAGACAAACAGAAAATGGAATCAGGTGCTACCGCTCAGACTAGCTACTCTGAAATAGATTAAAATGATGTGTAATAGTATGCATATACACAGAATAACACAACATGCAGTTACAAAAATGGTCCAAGAAGAAGTTCTACCAAGTAAACAAGCCCATTTTTCTTGTTGTTGTTCCATCACATCTCATGCAGACACCATGGAGTCACACCTTAGTTCCCAGAATGCTGTATTTCTATAAATTTAAGGGATTGCGTATTTGTTTGGTCCAGTCTGTAAAAGCCTACGGGGCAAAATTGGAGGCTCATCTTTCCATGACCATGACAGAATGTCAGTACAAGATAAGATAAGCGCTTAATCGGCACGCAGTGGGGAAATTCAGTATGAAAGCGCATGCAGAGAAGCCTATCGATTTTCAAAATAAAACACCATGAAATGACTGTGACTCATACGTTGACGTGATGTTAAAATTGGTGTAGAAGGACCACAAGTAAACATGTCAGATGAGATTTCAACCATGGCCGAGGAGAGGTTCATAAGAGGGAAAAGCACAACATTTTATTTGAGAGCACAAATCCTTTTCTATAGAGAAAATTGCACAAAGAAGAAGACATTGGGAGAAATAGTGACAGTTTTTGAAGCTTTGATCATGTGACACCTTTGTGCCTGGTGGGAGCCAAGAGTTGCAAAGCTGAACTTACTTTTCTGTCAAGTTCGATCAATGTTGATCCCCCAGTTTCATACAATGATGTCCTTGTAACTTGATGCCAATGGAAACATAAAGGTTGTTGCAGCGAGGGAAGCACTAACCTCCATATTAGTCACATAACTCTGGCTTCAAGATTGCGTGTGATTCCGTCGTAATTCTGAGTAAAGCATGACGCAACATACTTACATACTTTTGTTTTTACAGAATTAGTGTTTTTATCAGCGTTTGTCTTCTATCTTCAGCACTACAACCTGCACCCTGGCAGGAAAGCTAGCTTCATTGGCTTTGAAAACTGAGGATTCTTTGTTCTGAAAGTTTACGCAACACACTATTCAGTTTGGGAAAATACAAAAAAAAAAGAAAGAAAAGAACAACCAATTAACTTTACCACAACTACAAAACACTTGTGTTAAGGGTTTGCTAGTGACTTGGCAATGTGATAATAAATAAATGAAAAAGAAATTAGCACATATGAGCGGTCACTGCTCAGAATAGCTACTAAAAATGATAAGTAATGTTTCCACTAAACATTATGCATATACACAGAATAACAACACGCAGGCCGCACTTCATAGCTCAAAATAACTATATGTAAGTTTCTCTTTTCAGATGAAACATTTGGTTCTCGTTGACCTTAAGTCCATCTCATTGATGGGCTTGAGTTTTAAATGACTCACAAAAAGAAAAAATCACAAAAGACTCCCAAAATAACATGTGGCTCTTATCACCTCCCAGCATCACTTCCTTCGCTAAACTGTAGGACCAGAAGCCAAGTCCCTGAAGGATGCTGGTGCTTACTGTAAATGCTTCTACGTGATAATCGGACATCTTGGCCTATTATGTCATGTATCTCTTCATTTTATTGCAAATACGAGGAAGAATCTCTCATGTCCTCCCTTCTACTAAAGAGTTTCTTTAGAAGTCATTGCAGGAGGAGTCAAAGGCTAATGTACATTTCAAGATAGAAGCATTTTACAGTGACACGCTGGTGAATTTCTCAGGCTTGTCTGTCGTAGACGGCAACTGAATCTGTGTCGTGGTTATTAGATGTTAGAGCAAAGGTCAAAATGAATGCCTGGGAAACGTGCTGTGCTGCATGATCCTCCATAAACTGCTGAAGTCCTCCATCAAGAGCAGATCTATCCACTTTAACTGGGGCAGATATTTGTGGGCAATTTATCACACTTAGTAATAATATAAGAATTTCTTTGCCTGTAATTAAGGTTTGGAGAGCCAACTTCTGTGGAGGCAGCAAATTATGCAGCAGAAGAAGAGGGAGGAAAAAGTCTAAGCATATGATTATTAGCTGCTTCTGGCTATATAAGATGGTTTTTCCATGACTTTTTCTCATCCTTGAAGTTAAGTTGAAGTCAAAAAATGACAAGCGAGGCAGTCCGATGATGGGCATGCGCAGAATGCCATAGAGCTACAGCCTTATACGGGCATTTATCAGAGCTGATGGGCCAGTTTGACACCAGCCAGTGACATTCCAGCTCATAGTTTCTGTTAATCAAGTTGTTATAGAGTCACCTTTGGAGTCCCTCCTTCTTTACGGCTCGTTTCAGAATGGTGAGAAGACGAGATTATGTACAATGACTGGGTTCTTGCTGTCCTCGCCCTTCCCGTAAACTGAAACCGTAAACACTTTGCACTGGTATTTGATACAGACGTAAAAAGGACCTGTTAGTCTTTACGTAAAATGTTCTAGTATACAACTGTAAGTTGCTTTGGCTTTATCAAAACTACTAGATCATTTTAAAACCTTAATTCATCTGTCCAATTTATTATTCTGATTGTTATTATTATTAAGACCTGCTAAGAATCATAAAAAAGGCCTCAAATGCAGATGAGTCGAGGAATACAAGTAAAGAATGTACAGCAGGAGCAAAACAAAAGAGGTTTCAGTCATTTGTTTCAACCTTGATCATCATGGGGAGTGTGAATGTGAATGTGAGGTGGTTTGAATAGCTTAATGAGTAATATCTATTGCAGTTCCTTGCACGCTGACAGGAGACAGTGGGGGTATCGTGTTTTTCAAGACATGATTGCAGGAGTGTGTCCTGGACATGTCTCCACTTGGATTTTGGATCAAATAGATGTATAAGAGACTACAAAAGAAGAAACAGAGGTGGGGCAGGGTGTGCTTGCTGTGCTGTGATTGCATAAACATGGACGTGATCATGACGATGTCAAGCTAAAGGCTCTGAGGTTCTGTCCATGCTAGCACAGTTCACCTGTGTGACTTGCCAATGCTGCATGTGACATCATCACTATTGCAGTGCAACAACACTGTTTCTTCTTGGGATTAATAAAGTATCCTTCAACTTAATTTGATTCAGTTCAGCTTAGTTTGGAATTTTCAAGTTGTTTTAAGTTGTCTGTTGTGTCCATCATTTTCTGTCAAAGATCTTATAGGCAAAGTTAAACTAATTATGCAACAACGCAGATACACAGTCAAAATCACTCAAAGCTAAAGGTATGAGTCTTTATTTACTGTGATGTGAAGATGAATTACTCGCTTACAGATCTCTGCTGTTTGTCACACTTAGGTCTGGAATATACTTGCAGTTTACGTCATGGCTAACATGCTGTGTTCATTTGGCACGTCGGTTGTGCACGTTCTTAAAAAGATATCCAACGCGTATTTGAGATGTAATATCCACTTGGAAAGCTAGAGGCCGAAGGTCAGTGCAAGCAGCAACCTTCCCACTTCTAGGTTGAGGCTCATCCAGGAAGTACATTTTGTTGCAGTTCCTCGACTCACCACTAGGTGCTAGCTCCAAAACAGAGCAAATACCTATTGACCTTAAAAGTGCCAACTTCGCAGCAAAATTAAACATATTTACAGCCTGTTTTTTTTTCATCTGTATTAACATAGTTCATCCCTAACAACTGCATGGGGTGAATGTTTTTGTATCACATCAGATACATTTATATTAAGCAATTAAGTTGACCAGTCAGATGCCCTGATGTCATTTGTCATGCTTGACTGACAACTAACCATTAGCTCTTTTGTTGGCTTTGGCAGCTTTGTCCCGCCTCTTTGCAACATTGTAAAAATGGGCTTCAAAGGCTCTCTATACGAATCTATGGGCCACATGACCAGATAGTTGGTCCAGTATCTACAATCAATGAATCAGAACAACGGTTATAGTCTTTATACATAAATTCTAGCTGCTCTTGGTGTTGGTTGCGTTGAATTCGGGCAGCAACCAGATGCACCAAATGTTGCAAAGGACGTACAGAAAACATGATGTGTACAATTCATTCTCATGAACTTTACACATCGTAATACAAGACAAACAAACTAGTATCCAAACTACTATCTGAAATGACACTAGTGTTGTTTTTTTCTGGTTCTGACTGCAACAAAAATAAATGAATAACTTATTTTACCTCGTTTCCTGTATACTGTTGTATGTTTGACTCTGCACTCTGCCCTCAAGTGGAGACCTCCAGTATTACACGCCCTGCCAGCGTAGTACGGAAGCAAGAAACGTTCACAACGTAGCTGGTGTTAGCAAACGGATGCAAAAGCATAGTCAGACTGTGAGTATATCTCAGACCTTACATACTTCAGAACATCAAACAACTTTTAATAGCAGTCGAAGACAACCAGAGAAAATACCAAAAAAAACAGTTTTTCAAACAGGATTTCATTTATTGAGGGGAGAAAAGCTATCCCAACTGACCTCACCCTGTGTGGAAATGAATACCTACTCCTTGTTAAATCATGAAGGAACTGTGATTAGCCACATTTTCTTTGGAAAGCTGAGATCGGTTTTACTAACCACAACGACCTGATTACTGCCAGACCTGTAGAATAAAAATAAAAACACCTAAATAGAACCTGTCCAGGCTAAAAGATCTCAGAAAAGCAGCAAATCGTGCCCTGATCTGAGGAAAGTCAAGAACAGATGAGAAGCAACGTCACTTACATCTATCAGCCTGGAAAGGGTTACAAAGCTGTTTGTAAGGCTTTGGGACTCCAGCGAACCACAGTGAGAGCCGTTATCCACAAATGGAGAAAACATGGAACAGTGCTGAAGCTTCCCAGGAGTGGTTGGCCTACTAACAGTTCTCCAAGAACACATCATTTAAAAACTGCTTTTTCTATATACTGTACTCAGGTTATATTTGATTTTCAGTGCTTTTTTACACTGCTGTATTCTATATTGAATATAGTCCAGTGTAAATTAGGTTACATAAATTTAAACTGGTCCAAGTTTTCATTTGAAGGAGCTGTGAGACAGTTTGCGCCTCTAACATGGCGAGGAATGAGATCAGTAAATGTCACATGGCAAGACACTCTTGAACTTCATCCTGAGGAGTTTTGAATGCACGTAATCCCCGGCTGTCCAAGGTTCCATCAGATTCCTGCTCGTGTGGCCGACCCGTGTTCGTGATCTGATCCGTGGACGCTATACCGTTCCCTTCATTAACATCTGCACGCTAGAAAAATGTGAAAAGGACATCAAAAGGTGATGGTGCTTGTGTAAGACTGGACATTTAAAATCCGTTAAGTCTGACATTCACCAGTTAGGTGTTTAATTTAATATCAGTGTATGCTAAATCTTTTAGGCATCCACTAACCCATTTTAGAATAACAGAAACAAGGCTGTGGGGATGTTTTGTTGCAATCCTGAGCTAAAGTGATTTGTGTTAAGTGTTTCCTCTGGGTTGACACCAATGTGGCAACAGATTCCTCTGTCCTGACCGTGCGTCAGCGGGGAGATTCCTTGAGATCCAACATCTGGGTGCTGCATTCTTGTCGTCCCTGCGCATTGCCATCGCAACATTCACAAGACACAACAATCAAATTCCCGCAGTCACAGACATAGTTGTTTCCTGTCTTCCAGCTGGAGTGAGGGGTGTGAGAAACATGCTCACTGAGATCAGAGTTATGGCCGGAGAGGCGAGTGGAGGCTCGGAGGCAAATATCCCCGTCCCACACTGACACTGGTCCCCCTCACCAGCAGACACTTCACTCAATAGAGGAGGGCGAGAGACAAAGCGCCAATTCAGTATCTGTTAACACCAGAGGCTCTGTCTATAACAAATAGTAAACTATGAATGAAGATAAAGATGTGTAGGCCATGTGATGAAATGTACAACTTCTGTTTAATGTGCAGAGTAATGAGGAGATGAAACAGGTGGATGGATTTTAAGCCCAAAATACCACAAATGAACAATTAGAATTGATTAGGAAGATTATGTTGAAACCCAACAGATGGCAGTAATCCTTGTCTTTATCTGAGGGATTTCAGGCTTTTGAATTAGAAGAGGGTCTGTCAGAGGCGAGCTCCCCTTCAATGTATGGACACACCCTCACAGTGTGAGGTTAAAGCGGTCTGAATCGCTGCCAGAATGTTTCAGTCCAGGGACGGAGCAGCTGACCAACCGGAAGACGGACTCTGAAAGAATTTTTGAAAACATCTTTGTATTTGCCTCACAGAGTGGTGAAACAACAAAACAAACAAAAAAAAGTTTGCAGTTTTAGAGCAATTTATGAGTAAAGTTGGTGGTATCACACAGTACGCTGTGGGTGTGAATGTATAATATTCTAAAGTGGGTACTGTTTTCATGGTGTTTGGGGGGGAAGATATATTTGATCAATAGCGAATTTATGGTAATTTACTGATCACAATAATGTTCATCTTTATTCTTTAATTATATAATGTTTTTTTTTTTTTAAATATTAATTAAGTGGAAGGTGCAGCGACATGGATGAGTCAGAACTGATGCAGTTAAGAGCTAACTCTCCACCGTGAAGTACGGAAATATGGTTCCTGAAAAGTTGGACCTTTATATACGAAGACAATAGATGGTTCATTCATTCATTTTTCATATCCTGCTTAATCCTTCTTCAGGGTCACGGGGGGCAGAGGTGGGTGGGGGGGTGTTGTAGCTTAAACCAGCTGTCACTGTGTAAGAGGTGAAGCACACCCTGGACAATTAGCCAGTCCATCACAAACAACCGTGAAAAACTCATCCCCTACAGACCATTTATAATCATTAACCAAACTAGCAAATATGTTTTTGAAGAGAACCAACAAACATGCAAACAAGCTCCTGCCGGGATTCACACCAGGAACCTCCCAGCTGGAAAGCAGCACGTCACCGTGCTAGCCCGCAGAAAGACGCTGCAGTCGCTAACCACATGACTGAACGAGCGAGCATGAGGCGCGACATTTGGGCCAACAAAAAGGTTAACCACATTCCCTGACCTCTGACCCAGACCTCCTCCCGTCACCTCGCCCTTCATGCGAGTCTCAAAGGGCGACAACACAGCTGGTTACATGCGATCAAACAAAGAAAGACGTAGAAAGGGACAAGCAAACCGTAGACGTGCAGGAGGAAGCACAGGAACCCTGGTCCTGATAGGTGCAGGCTAAACAGGTACGAGGATCAACCAGTCTCATTCAGACCTGCTATTGTTCAGCACCGCACAGCTGAAATGTCCAAATTTCACCTCATGAAATAATTACTATTTTCCTAAGTGTAAAACCTTTTTCCTATCTGTCGCCTCATTTTAAGTTGCTATTCTTGTAGCCCAAAACCACAAAGCTCTCCCCAATTTGATGGATAAAAGGCGGAGAGGCTAAACTCTTTAAAGATTTTCTTGGCTACGGTTTAAAGCATATTCCACCTCCTACACACACTTTCCACACTCAAGGGAAAAATTACTTGTTTTTGAAGTCATAAAAGTCTGGAGCTAGTGGTGTGGGTTTGTTTTTTTGTTTCTTAATCATAGTTTCGCAAACCTTCACGTTTTTATCTATATTTACTGGGATCATGACAGGGAGAGGACATAAAGGATGAATTGGTGGGTTTTTTGAATTAACATTACTTCCGGTTGTAATACTTCTAGAGAGCTGTTTGTTTCAGGACTGTTGCTTTTCAGAAATATGGAAATGCAAAATCTATTTTTCTATTACGTTTTTTTTTTTCCTAATGAGGACTTCAGGGGTTAAAATCTGCTTGTTGCGCTGTCACCATGGCGACACAAACAAACACAGAGGACCGAGGCAGCACGCTTCAGCAGGTAGTCATTAGCACCAAGCTGACCTTTGACCCCTGCCATGGCTCAGTTGACAGGTGGTCACATCTACCTGCTGTCACACGAAGCACTGAGCTGTGACATCCATGCTGGTGTTGAGGCAGTGGAAGTTTTGTTTTTTTGTTTTTTTGTAGGGTCTAAACATTAACCAAATGTGCAGGTTTGCACAAAAAGAAGCAAAAGATGATTTTAAAGCATTTTTAATACATGACCTATGTTGCACCGATCACTCATCTCTAACAGATGTGTGGGTGAATATTTCCTTTTCTGAAACTATTGCACAAAAAAATAATCAGGAAATTCCCTCAATGAGACTCTGTCGCGTCAGATCAGATAGCACAGAAATGTCAGAAAGTGACTACTGCTGATTTCCTTGACGATACTACGTATGCAAGTGCTCGTTAACTATTCCAGTTCAGAGGTGTTCGGGTTAGCGAGAGGCTTTTCGGTGGGGCGATCATCCTCTTTGCCTTTTCAGCACTCGAGGCAAACAACATCCGTATTTCCTATTATGTACCCCCGACTCTCCCTAACTCATGTTCAGCTGCCAGTAGAAATACATTTTTGCCATTTTTCTCCAGGGTCAGACATTCCAAACGCTGCCTCCCCATTTCCTCAGTTCACATCCCTCATCTTTCTTCTGCCCATCTGAACGTCTTCTTCAATCGCCCTCCTCATTTGTATTATTCAGATTCTTCCTGCCCTCGCTGAGTGTTTTATCTGACGACCTCGGAGAGGAGTGAGAAGCTAAATTCCCATCCTGTCAGGCTACAACTGCTCGTTTTTTTTACAACTTCATTTTTTTTTGTCATCAAGCCCCAGCTGAGACAACAGTAATTCGTTTTCCATTCAGATAAGCTTCTGATGGAGGAGCAAAACCATCTTGATTAACTGCGTCTGTTATCAAGTTCGAGTCATTTAATCTCTCTTATGTTTGTGAATGATGCAAGATCTTCTTGTTGAAGGCGGAAACAGTGACTTGAGCTGCTTTTGTTGGATTAATAGTACAATGATGTGTCAGTTAGGGGGGATGGGGAGACAGGAGAACAGCTGAGAAAGCCCTTTCAGTTTCTAAGTTGGCCTGTCTGTCCGCGGTTAAGCTCGGCTGCATCTGTTAACGTCCACACGCACGACTGCCTTCAACTTCTAAATCTACATGGAGCTATTTTGCTGGGTTCTAATCAGGCCTTTTCTAAGATGTTAAATCAAACACGTGGAGTCAGCAACATGCTGCTTCAGTCCACAACTTTTCTGTTTTGTTTTTTTTTTGTAGTAAGATAAAAAGTTAATCTAGTGGGGTTTTTTTGTGCAACGTGAGAACAGTTCTTCATTTTGTTGTTATTTGATTGTGTTTTTTCCTTTCTAAGGAAGTCTTTACCGCAACCACTGACCCGATGAGTGAACAGTGTCGTGCAGACGTCTGAAAATCTAAGCGATGAATTCTTGTGATGCGACGAGCCACATTTCCAGGAAGAGAGGCAGGATGTGGCTTCTTCTGCATCTACCTGAGTGCACCTTCAGTCTTCTCTCTCTTTTTTCATCCCTCTCTTTCTGTGCTGCTGTTTGCACCGACCCACGCAGTGTAGAGTGTGCAAAAAAGAAAAAAAGAAAAAAATCCTCAGTTGCTGCATCCAGGGGAAAATAATCTGTGAAATGCCAGTTTTGCACAAAAAAAAAGAAGAACAAGATGCGATATACACTAAAATGTTCCATAGTAATCTGTGGGTGTGCAATTAAAATAAATAAGTTAAAAACTTGCCTTGTTTTTTGAAAAAATTGCGTCCGTGAATGAAGGGATGTGGTCGCCCGTCTCATCTTTGTCGAAGTAAGTAAACAAGTCAGTGAACTATTTATACAGCACTTCTGACAGATAAAAATCACAAAGTGCTTTACAAAGTGCAGAAATACAGATAAAACAAAAACATAATCAAGATACAGTAACATAAAAGAAATACAAAAAAATAAATGAAGGATGGAAAGAATGAAACAGATGTTGAAAATCAATGTCAGTGAGTAGTTTGTCTCCTGCAATCAGTTGTTGGAACAAAAACGTCCATCCGTCCACTGACTTCCGATTCATCACCGCCGCCATTTCACACTCGGCTGCAAACTGCTCCAACGAGAGCTGAAGGTCCCCACCAGATGATGCCAGCAGGACCACCTCATCCACAAAAAGCAGACTTCGAAATCCCGACACCACCGAACCGGAACCCCTCTGTTCTTCGACTGCGCTCAAAAATTCCGTCCATAGAAGTTAGAAGCAGAATCGGTGACAAAGATCAGCCCTGACGGAGTCCAACTATCAAAGTTGATCGAACAGAGGGTTAAATCCACTAGGTCATACTTGAAGAGGAATCGTGCATGCGTGTGCACCGTTGCTTTACAGAGGCAGGACTCCCTCTTCACCTGCAGTCACATTATCAGATGCAGGCCTGTTTGCTTAGTGGTGACCTTAGGTTACAAACAAAGCAGTGAGCTCTGGAACCATTGTAATGCCTTATTTTTATCTCCCCTTTGGAGTTTTTGTCTGTTGCCAAAAGGATTAGGAACTTATCTTTTAATAGCGCTTCAGCGTCAACAGTGCACGTCATTTCGCCGTCCTTAGGGGAACGACTCCTTCTGCCAGTGTTTGAGAAGCCGCTGATTCTTCCCAGATAGTCCTCAGAGCTGATATTTGTTCTTTATAGTGTACAGCACTTAATCTGACAGAAAGATCAACAGTGGCGGGGGGAGATGGGTGCAAAGACGTTTCCAGGGTGTCTATCGTCCAAATCAACCTTTTAATACTTTTAGTTTTAATGGCTGGGAGACCTTTTGCTGCTCCGTTCCGACTGCTTTGCACTGAGGTCACCAAACAGATTGGAGATCGCATCAGTGTGACCAAAGCTAACCACTATTACCATGCTGCACGGATGCTTTGTGGTCTTAATGGGAGCATGACATCATTCATTTAACTAGATTGCTTTTTAGGCTGCCCTAACCCTCTGATTGGTAATAAACAAACTATATACCCACACAAATTAGCGTCTGCCTTTGCAGAGGCATGAAACTGTCAGGCAAAGGTATCAGCTGTTTGTAAATTACAAATTGCACAACAACATAACTGCGCTGAAACCCAGTACAATCCACCAGAGGAGACTGGAACCAGCTACAGATTGAAGCGCGATTACCTCGTAGCACTTCTGAGTCTGAAGCCTTTCATTAAGTGGGATTCTCTTTCTGCATAAACAATGGTTTACTGCTAAGACCCATAAACAGAGTATTTAGACAGCTAGCAATCATTGCTCATATGGATTCAGTGTTTTGCAATTTTTCTAGATGTAGTATTTAAGACCTTACCAGCAAAAACAAATTTCATAAGAAAGGTCGAGTCCTGCCTTGATGAAAGATTGCCTCCAGGAAAGTAACCAGCAACAGCCCTCGTGAACACATTCAAAAAAGTTTTGTTTGTCCTGGGGTGAGATGATGGCCTGAAAGTAGGTCAAAGGCCTGGGATCTTATCACATTATAACTGCGCTGGAATATTAGAAGATCCATGAAGGAACAAACATTTAACAGAACGGTGCCACGGAGTCACAGGAGGAAAAACAAAAAACAGGCTTTAATAGCAAGAAACCGCCCTCTTTTTGCACCAAAGACCAGAAGAACGACAGAAGAAAAAAGACATCTTTGAAAAAGTGTTACAAAAGGCTGTCTGTTTCTGACAGGTTTACCTGAGAGAGTCATAAGAGAGCTTCACAGGGTGTGTTTATCCTACTGTTTCAGCTCTCTTTGCCTCTCTCCTTCAGTGCACAACTGTTTCAAAGAGTGGCAGCTACTCTGGATATAGTAGGGTTGGATTTCAGCTTCATGTGACTTAGAAAAGTGACTTAAATCCCACCGTGCACCCCCTGATCAGCACAAAACTGCTGACAAACACGATAACCTGCTTTTAGCTGAGCACTTGACCAATAAAGAAGCAGATTTCACTCAGGCGATGCTGAAGTCAAAAACGCCTTTATTACGCCTGATACGTCAACTTACTGCTGAATCTGTCAATACACTGCTGTTTTATAACAAGTTTGCAATTTTAGCTGAAAAACTGGTGATATGTCTGCTGATTTGTTTGGAACATTTTCTGAAATTAACAAAAAAAGATAATGATTTGCAGTAGATTTAAGAAACATCTCTACATCACAGAAAAAAAAGAAATCAGGTAAAAACTGCAACATAAATCAAATATCCTTCTACATCCACCCTATTTAAAGTCATCAAATTCCAATTTTCCATCAGTCATGTTCATATCTTGACACTTTTAGGAACGGAACCAGGTTTTAATTTATAGGTCAGGTCTCGTAAAAAAAACTGAAGGCTGTGTTTTCTGACTCCCGTCATAACAAGGCCTGTTTGTTCCAGCGCCTTGGAAAGTTTTCACGTTCCCCAGGTCACGGTTGAACTTCTCATATTTATGTTAGCCTCACTGCAGGCTGGCAGGCTAATTTGATTGGTATGTGTTTTCATTTGGTCTCTGGGGCTGGGTAGAACTCCTTCGCTAATGTGGCTCCTCTGAACTATGACCTTGGCTTTAATGGAAGGTTTGGCAGAGACGGAGGGTCAGGGCATCAGAGTGGAATCACCTCGACTTGAGGTAACAATCAGAGGAGTCGTAACAGATTATGTAACCTTGTCACACGACACGAATGATTTGGTCGGGCCCGAGGCACGTAGATGGTAAATGGACTGCATTATGCCACACTCATCCTGTCTTGTTCCCAGCTCAAAGCCGCCACGCTCAATAGGCCGCTTTTACATCGGTTGCTGTGTGCTGTAATAAAATTAGTTTTGGTACAATGAGACTGGACAAATCCTGCTTTGTTTGCCAGATAACCATGTAGGAGTCATGATCAGCCACTTACAATGTGCTCAGCCACAAGGCTAGGAAGTCCCTGTCATGCCCTTATCTTTATTCATTCATTTATTTATTTTGATTTCCCTTCATGGAGACAGAACAAACATTCATCTCATTTTTAAAATTAAATATTTATAAAATATCCATTTTTTAAATGATTTTGTAACAACTATTTTGCAGAAATGAACTCATTGATAAGTGTGTTTTATCTGCGTTGCATGTTTAAATGTGCTCTTCTCTTTGTTTTAGATATTCATTCAGGTTAAAATTACAGTTAATTCATCTGAAAAATATTAAACAATAAAAATGACTGATGAGCTGTTGGCCTGCATGTGAAGGTGCTTTTCCATCACACAGTTTTGGCATTACTCACCTCTACTCGTCTCTACTCACCTCTACTCGCCTCTACTCGTCTCTACTCGCCTCTACTCGTCTCTACTCGCCTCTACTCGCCTCTACTCGCCTGTTCTCGCCTCTACTCATCTCTACTCGCCTGTACTCACCTACAACCAGCCATCTCCAACCTCACAACTTGGAAAACAGAAAACTATTTTTCAGAATAAAAGAATCATGCACT
>JBAMYA010089447.1:0-22014 GCA_037176975.1 Arrhamphus sclerolepis | reverse complement strand
GGAACTCCAATTAACCTATCAAGCATGTCTTTGGACTGTGGGAGGAAGCCGGAGTACCTGGTGAGAACATGCAAACTCCACACAGAAGGACCCCTGTGGGGGCTCGAACCAGGAACCTTCTTGCTGTGAGGCAACAGTGCTGACCACTAAGCCACCGTGTTGCCCACAAGAAGCATTTTTTTCAACCAAAAACAATACTACTGATTTTTTTGTGCTTAGTTTATGAGTTCAGAGAAGTCAGTGTGTCCTGTCAAATAGTATTTTATGCTCAGGATGATCCCTAACTGAATGAAATGAACCGGAAAACCAGGCAGCAACGATAAGAGATGTTCAAACTCTCTTCATCCGAACAAAAGGAAATTCAACTCTTTCATTTCTTCTCTTGTGGAATAGAATACCTTGGACCATCTATCATGAACTAAAAGGAGATAAGACCATTCCACAAATCCTTGGAGTCTTAATATTAAAGTGATTCATTATCATTTACATACAGTCACACTCATTTAGATTAATGTGGATAAATATGAGGGTGAGTACGCGAAAGCAGTGACAGTGATATCTTTCACAGCTACAGCAATATCTTGGTCGACAGCCTTTTGCTTTTACTGTGTGGTAAAACTCGCGGCGGAGCAAAGGGGGACGTGGGCAGAGCCAGATTAGCATAGTCATATATAATCCCTATGAATGAGGAATATGCTTTAAAGTCATACCCAAGCCGTTTTAGGGAGAAAATATAAACACAAGAGCGTTTTTATTTGGGGCAACAATGTATAAATGTAGATTATGAGTTATGCAGATGACTTCTTTGAGTTTTTAGCCATGTCCTTCACTGATGTCCAGATTATAAACATTTTATACAAAGTCAAATTTACGTGGATTTATTCAACTCACATTTTGTCATTTGGTACACAGAGAAAAATTATGAGATTACCTTATTTCTGAAAAACGTATTTGTGAAAAACAAATAGAAAAGCTTTTTTTCCCCATTGAAATGTCATCTTTTAGTTTTGTTGGTTTATAGATGTGAGTATAGATGATGGATGGATGTTGTCTTTTTGGTGGTATCATTGCATTTTGTCTTATTTTGCACCGCAGGGTTATGCCCTCTGCAGAAAAAACACAAAAGGAGTAATCTTAAATAGTCCCATCAGTGATCTGGGTTTAACAGTTTTAATAAGAGGAACATTTGATAAGAGATGTGTTGTTGTTATAGCTTATGCAGTTTTATTTTACTAACCCTGCTCTAACATAACAATGTCAGAAAACACTCATGCTTCACAAAGCTTAATTTAGTGATTAGCTCATCACGTCAGAAAAGGAAAAAAAATCTTTCCAAAGTCTGAGAGGAGAATTGGCATTAAAATAATTTCCCAGTTCTCTCGTGGTGGAAGGTGGGAATACACCTGGAACAGGTCACAAGTCATCACGGGGCCACATTTAGACTGTCACACACACTCTCATGTTTTTGGGCTGTACTTGGAAAACATTCCACATTAAACACACATACACACACACAAAAAGAAATTACTCAATGCGGTGATTCCCTGGAACAAATTTATGATACTCATAGAAGGTCCTCGTAGGTTTGACTTTGTAACATTTATGTCTGAACTGCATGAGATCACACTAGGAAGTGGCTACGTGCTAGCTTTAATTTCATCCATTATGTTCTTTGCAGAGGAATCCATCACATAGTGACCTTGAACAAAAGTCCTGCCAAGAGTTTCCTTCTCTGAGTTCAAAAAAGTGTTGAAAGAAATTCAAAAGCACTGAAAAGATATTTCAAGCTTACATACATCTAACAGCATGTGTGTGGAAACACACTTACTGAAAATTAAAACCGCATTTAGTCACCATGCTAACCAAACCACTGCACCGTGTAACTTAGAAACTCCAAAAGCAACATCCTGAATGGCTTTAAGTGGAATATTCAGCCATATAGCTCTTCCTTCTGCACTTCCTCTGTCTTCGTCCTGGTGTCATTAAAAGTGATTTATTTGAGGTCTCTCTGGAACATGGACGGTGCCAATAGGTTGGATGCGGGTACATCGCCACAGCCACGGCCCCTCCCCACTCCCCCTGCTGCATGCTGTGATTGATCAATGCAAAGCAGAAGGCCATAAAGAAGAAACACACACAACACACACAATTAGAGGGTGTGTTTTGTTTCAGGAGACAACGGCTATTGTGACTGCAGTGGTGCGTGATGAATAGAGAGGTTGGTCTGCAGGGACCTGGACGTTTGTCTTGGAGAGAGGACTGTCGGTGCCTTGAATTTCTCGCTTGGCTCTCAGCTGCAAATGTACGCTAATCAATTTATGCCGATCAGATAAACAGGTCTGACTCGTTTTTTTGTCTCTTTCTCCTCTAACGGGAAAGGAGATGCTCTGTATAATACTCATGAGTAGGATTCTGCATTTGGAGCTTGCTGCAAGCCTCATATAGCAGCTGCATTTCACATCCAGTAAGTACGAAGGCGTCGGATCATCACACTGGAAGGATTTGAATCCTGCTCTGCTTATAATCAAACTGGACCAGCACGTGAGAACAGCTGAAAATAGAATCAGAGGAGAGGACTCATGTACGATATTTGCCAATAATTGATATATATATATGGTGCAGGCACATGTTTAATTCAATAGATAGATTATGTGTTTTTATTTTATTTTGTATAATTCTTCATCTATTTCTTTTTAACCTATATTAAACCAGGCACTGGACTCATGTACATATTTGCATAACGCACATGCCATAACATGGGATTAAAAAAAACAACAACATTCAATTTAAATCAAACTGAACCTAAGAAACCAAAACCTTGGAATATTAATTACAGCAGCCATCACAAGGCACAGGAGGACTTTAATTCATTTGCATGGAATGATTTCCCTGAAAAGATGCTCCAGCAGAACCCAACACTCAAAGTCTGACCCTTACAAGAAAGAAAGAATGAATCCAGTGTGCATGCTCTTGTGAACATAAATAAAAACTACAGTCCTGGTAGCACTTAAGAGCAGGAGCTGCAAGCCTTTGGAATCGCTGTTTGGTCTCAGGCTCTGAACTCTTTCCTCAACACAGCTCTTCAAAACAAACGTTGGGTTCTTCTGACAGAATTCAGTGCATCGCTACCATGTAAATGTAAATGTGTTGTTTTTATTTCATAATAACACAGTCCTAATTGATTTTCACCGCTGTGATGCTCTAAATCAGTTTTACCAAGTTTTTACTCCGACTATTGAAATAATCAGGATCTTGGATAGCGTGAAAACCAGTGGCCTCAGGTACATCTTCATTTGCATCTGTTGTCTTTAATACATTTCACGTTAAAAAAAAAACAAACTGTACTCGGGCAAGCCTCCACCCAGTTATCCCACTACAACCACAGTGGCACACTGGCATCATTGTACCTGGACTTCATCACTGGAAGGATACAAGTAAAAACAAGTCGTCACTGAATGGATGACTACATGGCAGCCAGTGGATTTGTATTTCTTATCTTTATTTAGATTACTGTTACTTTAATGGCCTGCTCTTTTACGACTTCAACTTTGTAGATAATTAGCAAAATAATGGAATACAAAAGCTGGCCAGTAAACAGCGCTGCTCGCCCTGCTCATGTCAGTTTTAAAAAGGCATTAATTGGTATTCAAAAGGTGAATGAATGGAGAATGCAAGAGGCCAGAGCGGAGATGGAGGACAGAATAGGTTGGAAAATGGGCAGGATCTCCACTGAGAAATAGTAATTAGCATAGTTGATGAAATCAAAAGGGTTGAAGAATGAAACTAAATTTAACGCAGGAGAAAATGCAGAGTGAAGAGCACTGGTGCGATTAGTCAGAGATGGGCAGATACAACCAGCAGCCAGGACACAGATGAGGTAGTTTTACAGTTTTAGGAAGGGAGGAAGAGGTGGTGTAGTCCTGAAGGTGAGCAATCCAGTGGAGAGGAAGAATGGAAGGAAGGTGGTCTAAGAAAGATGGAATGGGAGGTTACCTGCATTCACTTGCTGGATTAAGATGTTTTTAGGCAAAAACTGGGAATTCTGGAATGACTGGAGCCATGGACTGGTGAGATAAATCTGAACAGAGCTCAGCAATAATGATCAGAATCTTCACTTCTAACACGAGTGTGAAGTCTAAAAATCCACAACTGATCAAAGAACCTATAAGGGATCGGGTGAGAGGCAGGTCAGAATCCAAAAGCACAGGTCCCAATAATTAATTCAGTAATTAATAATTAATTATTAATAATTAATTCAGGCCAGGTCCCAAAAGCTGCAGAGCAGAATCAGGGTAGCAGGTGGCACAATCTGGCAGAGAAGCGTTGGCGGCAGACCTACGATATACTCCACAAAACAGGTGAGCGATTAGCTGATCAGAGGAGGAGAGCAGCACAGACGGAGAGAAGGAAAAAAGCAGGAGAGGATTAATCACCAACCCGGAGCTGGAAATATGACAGCTGATGTGCCGTTAATATCCTTTTGTCATGCCAAAATATTGCCAATTAGTTTTTTTTTAAAATGACTAATAAAATGGATGCAAGGCGTGACTATGTGTGAAATATGTCAGTTGCATGAGTTGACAACTCTATAATTAATGCTATTACCAGCTGCTTGTTCAGAGACAGTGAACACAGCATCAAACATAAACAGTATATGCCTGCTAAGATGGCAAATTGATTTTCTAAGGTCTTTCTGCTTCCTGTCATCTTTGTCATTTTTGGTTTTCAAGTTTCCTTGCACTAGCATTAGCTTATGCATTAAGAAGTTCTCAGGAAAACATTATGGCTTCAGTTGAAACGGATGCCGCCTGGGAAAAACACACAAAACATGCTGGAAACACAAAGCAGATGTTTCTCTGAAATAGATTTGAAAGCTGCGACGACTGTTGTATAACTGACGCTGGATTGTCCAACACTACTATCTCCTGTTGTTCCTTGTGCACTGGGTAAAACATTTTTATTAAAGACACATCTTTTAAGCAGTATTCAAACTTTGAAACTAAAGAATTTGTTGGTACAAATATTTGGGGGGGGCTTTGGAAGTAAGTTTTGTTGCACTTCCTCTGTTGACCACTAGGTGCTGGCTTCAAAACAGAGCAAATCCTCATGGACACCATGTTGAAAATGACTGTAGCAGAATTAAACATATTAACTGCTTGGTTCACAGAATGGTTCTGGTCTCTGCAGGTGGAGTTGACGTCTATCTAATGGGGGATTAAATGTTTTTGTACCACATCACATACAATTGTATTAAACAATACACCTGACCAATCAGATGGGTGCAGCACTTTTTTCTTTCTTTTTCTTCCAGTAGTGACACTAGAAGACTGGATGTTTGCACAAAATAAAAAGAAATTAATAGAAAGTGACGTGAATTATCATCATGGTTGAGTAGAAGCTAAGCCATAAAAGAGCTAGTGGGCTTGTCCCAGCCTGCTTCTCAGCGCTGCTTTTCTAGTTCAAGCAAAAATAGGCTTCAAATACTCTGACAAAACTATGGGTTACGTAACTGGATGATTTTTTTCCGGTATATACAGTTCATGAATACGAACTGTGTACTTTCATGAGCAGTGTTCAAATGAGTGTGTTCCAATATATAAATGCTGTAACTGTAAGAGATGAAGGCGAACTTTTATCTTTGACCACATCACCCGAGTTATCGGGTTCGACTTTCCATCAGTTGTAAATTCCAAACAAAATTGTGTAACTTGCATAAATATTGTTTGTCTTCAGTTCCAACAACAACACAGCTTTAATCCTTTCATAAAAGAGAGGAGCGATCAGTCAAATTACTGGCAGTTTTTTGTTGCTTTTTTTGTTGTTTTTTTAATGAAAAAAGTGCAAACAAGTGCCCCACCACTTCTTCTACGTCAACAAGATGAAGTGATGAAGATGAAGTGTCCAACAGTGCAAATTAAACTTTATGACCTGCTTGCTGTGTACTTTACAAGCACACAATTGTAACTGTGAACAGACTCATGCATTTAAAGTATAAAATGAAAGTACACAAGGATGCGGTTTGGAACACAGCCTTCATCTCTTATTTTGAAAATGTTATCCCTTGGTTTAGGTCTAACTTCCTGTTCTGATTGTTCACACCTGTGTCTCATCAGTCCCTACGTCTTTATATAGTCCCTTTTTTCCTTTTTTGTATCCACTGGTTTGTTGTTCCGTAGTTTTGTTCCTGGGCCCATTTCAGAAAATGGGTTACGTGTGAAGTTTGAGTTTGTTGAACGTATAATCTGGGAAACTGTCTTTTCCATTTCTGTTTCAGAAAAAGTAACCTATACTCAGTCTGATACCCTGGTTACTTATTATGTGAACATAACCTGGTCAAAATAAGGATTTGTTCCACATATCCCAGGTTCCTCTATGTTCTGATCTCTTCAGCTGAAATAAATTTAATTTAATGAGATGACTGATCCTATAACACACATTTTAGAGATGTCAACAATAATAGTCTTTTTATTGACTGAATGCACAAAACTGGTCTGTATCTGTGGTGGAAAAGTAGGATCCAACTGTATAATCTGGCATACCAACTAATTTTCTGCACAGTTACATAGGCTATATATACTATATACATATGATGCTGTCTCTCCCTGCATCACACTTCATATGTCCATACTTCACATGAAGTACATTGGCTTATTTTTATTAGCTATTTATTTAAATGCAAATGTGACTAAACATACCCCAAAGAGAGTTAACAGTATGTAGATGGGAGAAAAGAGTTCCGGCTCATAAGCAGTTTTTGATTTGTACGTCTGGAACACAGAGTCCTAAAAGAAGAATTTCAAAAGATATTGGAGAGCCTACATGGAGTTGACATCATTAATGGTTTAGAATGACTTTTTTATAGTGTCCAGTTTCCACCTCTGTAGGATTTCCTAAAGTGATTAGATGTATTGACTGGACCATATTTGCATCAAAGCTCCTTGAATAGTTTTGCTTTGCAAGGGTGAAATGTTATTAAAGTGAGTGCAATCGAGGCCTGTTACATTCAGGTTACATGTTTTCATCCTCCGTCTTCAACTGCTTCAAAGTTTATTTTTCTTTTTCCTTTTTTTTCATGTGCATGAAAAGTCAGTCTTATGTACAAAACACCTGCAATTCATCACATGCCACTCATGTCTTAATAATCATAAATATTTAAATTACACATTCACATTCGTTCTGTCTTTCCCTCACTGATGAGTCTTACTTTTTTTATTTTTATTTTACAGGAACTTACTTTTACATATTTTTTATTTGCCATGCGCTTGAAGTAAAAGCTTAAAGGGAAACTGTGTAATATTATAGGTTGTCTATTAACAAAGATATACAGTTTAATTCAAAAGCATGACCTTATTAATTAGTAATTACTTATATCAACAAAATCACAGTGTTCTGGTAGATGTTGACTTTGCCATTTATATATACATTGCATCGTAGTATTCAATGGTGATCGGCATGTTGCGCCTCCATCTTGAAACTATGGTCCATGTCACTATAAATATAATATAGTGGCTACGTAGATAGCTCTATATCGCTAGGTTAGCTTGTCTTCATTTTCAGTTGTTGCTAAAAACAATTTCACAAAACTCATCAACTGAGAGAATACTACTAAAAAGTTGTGTTGGTTGACGACTTCTCTGTTTCCTGGATCAGTGACATTCCTCGGCTACCGTAGATGGATGTGAGTCTCAGGAAAGGAGCGGGATAAAGAATGGTTGCAGTATACAACCTCACCACTAGGTGCAAGAAAATCTCAGTGTCTCTTTTATGTCATGAAAGAAAAGTAGAAGCATATCTACAGTTTGCCTGGTGTTGGTAACCAATGGTAACCAATCTCCACTGGGGGATGTATTTTCATAATCACGGTAATGCACAGTTAACAGAACAAACTCAAAACTTGGAAGCTCTGAATTTCTTAATTCAGGTTAAGAACTCTGACTCTGAGTTATATATATATATTTTTTTTGTTTGTTTTTCTTTTTTTAAAAGAATTAGTTGAACCTAAGTTGAACCTTAGTTTCATCAGATGTACGTGTATGTAGTCACATGGGAATTATTTGTGTAGCTTCATCAGAGAGCAGTTTTAAAGTATGACAGACGTGACGGCAGATGCCAGTCATCTCTGGAGCATGCTCCTTGTGTCCAGTCCCGCTATGTGGCAGCATGCTGGTGCGGTCTGTGTGCAGAGAGGAGCTGCTGGAGGCTGGGCTGATTCATTCCAGTCTGGGCTGTTTTGGCTCCATGCTGGTTTTGCCATATGGCCTGCTCTGGCTCTGACACGCTGTACTCTTCACTTGGCTGAGCATTAAATGCCAGACGGTCACTTTGGATTCACAGGCAGCTCCACCACCGTCATCTACAATTTATTTGAAATAATTTTTTGCACTTCACTAATTTAACAATATAAAACAACATCGTGCCGCTTATTGTAGTTCTTTGTGTTGTTGGTTTCTGAGTAAATATTTGTGTTAAGTATTATTTGAGTAGCTTGTTGAGCTGATATTAGATATTAATCACAAAGGTTTTTTTCCCCTGTTTTTATGACCAAAAATATAATAGTCATGTTGTTCCACATTGTAAAACACTGCAGTATCACGATTGAGACTCAAACACTGTACAGTGGATGACACAAACGATTCCATGCCACTTCAAATATGGTGAATTTATTGCTTGAAGCGTCGAATGTGGATGGATGACATGTTTTATGTCTCACTGCATGAAGATGCTTTTAAATCTGATTTGGTCACAGAGAAGTTCTTTGTGAACAAAGCGGGGTGTGTGTGTGTGTGTGTGTGTGTGTCTGTGTGTGTGTCATATCAGGGTCTGAGAGCACTTTTATTTTCCCCCTCCTTCATTCACTCTGTTTTACTGTCAGAGTTTTTCATGTTTGGTTTTGGTCACACATTGCTACTATCTAGTTAGGTTTAGACAACGCAATTACTCTGCAAGGTTTAGGCCCAAAGATGTTTTATTAGTTTTGGGGGGGGGACAAACAACAACAATCATGGTTGGCTGTAAATCAACAAACAAAATCATCCTCATCATCTAAGACAATGAAATGCACCTCTAGTGGGACAATGTGGTATTGCAACCATCACCACTCATCAGCATTGTAGGACAGATGACAGAAACCCCAGAGTGATGGATGCACTGGGTGGAGGGCTGTTTTTGTCTGCCAAAAGGAGTTGGCTTAAAGCGTTGGAGTCACTGTGTTCTCCTCATATGGAGCCCCAAATGTATCAGCTCGACTGTTCTATTTGAGAAGCGAGTTTCTGCAAATATTTGCAACTTTTGTGTGCATCGACTCAAAGGTTGATGTGGGATTTTAATCTCTGTAAACTGGGGACGTCCTTGTGCAACTTTGATCAATACGTTAGGCTACGTGTCTGGTGCGAGGCACGAGTTGTTTTTTACCTTTAGTGTGGGGCGGTCAAAGAACCTTATAAATCCCAGTGAACGGCTATTGGTCATCTCATGATTACTGTTTTTGTGTTTTTGTTTTGGTTCCTTCCTACAAACCAGAAACACAATCCAGAGCATTGTTCTGTTCCAGTTTGGTCACATGACTCGGTTCAGTCCCTACGGGACTGGGACTTCACTAATGTATGTCATGCTTTGGATGATGTCACGAATTCTGTGAAGAGTCGATGATCCCTAACAAACCTATTCTGATCTTAACACAGGTACAGAAATAAATAAAAGCCATGTTCAGTGCTGGTAATGCACATCTAGCTTGGGATGATGTTAAATTCATGATGGGGCTCCAGATCGATAAGCAGATCAATGATAAAAGTGTTCCTGAGCTTCCTCCCATAATATTGTAACTCTTTCAAAATTTGTTTTAATGTTCATGATTAGCATGTTTTAAGAACACAGTTTCTCATAATAATGATTTTTTTTCATAATACTGTTTTTATTAACCAGGATGGAGCATGCACATTTTAATAACACTGACAACATTTTTTGTTTTATCTTTACCTCCATTTGGAAGGACTCAATAGTCAAACTAAACAAAAATCACCTCAAACACCTCACTAGTGATGAAAACCTTTGAGACGCTGCTGAAAGATAAACTTATGAGGCAGGTTTGGCTCCACTCCAATCCGGCTACAGGTCCAGCAGGGATGTGGATGATGCTGTTAGCACCTTATTGAATATGACCTTGTCATATTTGTCATGTGTCTGAAGGGTCACAGCATGTGGAAATCAGTGGTGTTTTATCGAATATTTCTTTTAACTGGTGCCCTCTGTGTGTGTGAGAGAGAGTGCACGTGCAGCACCCTCAGGGTGCAATAAATAATGGTGCAGTTTTATTAGCACCTCACCTACTCCACCAGCCTTGAATCCAAGACCTGCACATTAAAATTCCCAAAGTGTTTGTGTTGCATCAGGGACTGGGAGGGTTGAGATGATGTCATGGTTAAAAACCTGATGAGATTTCAATCCACATATTTACTTCGTTAGGACATTATGAAAGACTTGCAGAGAAGCATTAAGTCTAATGATGAACGCTGTCTTTGTCTCCTCAGAAACCCTCAGACCTGAGCCGCTGCAGCACCACAGTGAGTATGAGTTTTATCTTTCTCTGCTTGTCTTGCCAGGTGTGGCACAGATGGCTCAGCACGATCACCTTGGCTTGTCCCAGTTTTGTCCTTTTTTTCACACAGAGAAATGAAACACTCCGGAGCCTATCTGAGATCAGCATGATTAGTCCTCATTTTAAAGCATGTAGATAGTGTTATATGGAAAACTGTCTCTGGATCTGCCTTTAGTGATCCAGCCACAGTTCTGCTGAGGACTAGTGAGGCAGCTGATCCTTGTTTACATTTGCAAATGTTTTTGTTCGTCGTGCAGTCGGCGTGCTCATCTGTGCTTGTCTGTAACTCTTCTGGTCCTTTGCAGCTGAGGGATTTACAAGCCTGACTCTGACTCTGAGAAGGTTTGTGTTTGCTTGAAAAGACACAAGTCTGAACTGCATGCAGTTATTTCAGCAAACCTTAGACACGTCTTTTAAAGAGACATACACAAGGCCTCTTTTAATATGATAGTTTACCACAGAGATACAGTTCAAAAGCTGTTTTTCCAACCATGTATCTTCAGCTCTGATCAAAGCAGCCAACTTTAGGGGGTGGAGCCAGACTCTGTACCTCCTCCGTCCTCAGGGTGTGTCTCTTTTAAGTCATTGTTACTGTGTACTTTCAAGGCACAGTAAACTCAGCATGATGGTTTGTTGGAGATAAAGACGCGGAGTCTAGATCATTCTACTGTGGTCTGGGTCTGTGGTGTCACACTGATTGAAAGACACCTTCTGAGACTGAGGTCGCTGCAGACAAGGTGACAGGATTATTAAACATTTGAACGCTGATTTGCGTCGACATCCAAACACTTGGCAGCGGTCGTGACTTTTCAGGATTTGAGTCAGCAGTAGTTGCAAAGGACTCTGAAATCCTTCATCAGCTGTTGGAAGTCTTTACATCTTTCCTTTTCGTCAGCTTTGACCACAGCAGCTGGCAGTCTACATTTTCCAGCAGAGATTGTGAGATCGTAGGCTTCATAGGTTGGAGGTTCGCCCTGGAAAACTACTTATGCATCTGCAGTTGATGATTAAGAGGCAGCTGAGAAAAAATCTGAGATCCTCTCGTCAGTCCTAACCTCTCTTTTGTTTCTAACTGGGGTTGTTTTGATCTTCTGTTCACCTGCCAGTCACACAGTCTGGCTAAAATATTAATTGGCGATACATGAATGTTGCCGACTGTGGTCGTTTCTCAGCATTCAGTAGTTTCAGGTTTAATATTTTAAGCACATTTCCCTCAATTTGCTCACACAATTCAGGTGACGAATGGAACTTTTTGTACTTTCACTTGAAGAATTTTGATGCGAGCACTTGTTCCATCATGATGCACACGACCATGCGGGGAAGACTAAAATGTTGTGTGTGTGTTTGTGTTACTGCGAGCTGAGAGAAAGCAGTAAATATGGATTAGGATGGATTAACACTGCCTTTGTTGTTGTACATTTAGCTTTCTCCTCCCTCTACATTTCTGCATTTTCTCTTCTTCTTTTGCCTATTTTCCCTTTCTTATCCACTCGTCCACGATTCCCTTTTTCATCTGTTTGTCCTCGTTTCTGCACCTACTGTGCCCTCTGCTCAGCAGATCTACATTACTGCTCTTTTGTGTCGAGGCTTTCCTTTCTACTATTTCCTCTCCATGGTCCATCCTCTCTTCTGCTCTAATCTCCTTCTTCTCTCTTCACCCATTGTCCTTTTACCCCATTTACCTCTGTACCCCTCTCTTCTCCGTTTGTCCTACATTTTTCATATCACTTCCTCTCACCTTACCTCTACATCCCTGCGCCACGCTCTCCTCCTCTTTTCTTCATCCATCGAGAGAGAGGAGGGCAAGAATTTACATCTTGATATATCAGTTTCCTGCAGCAGTGGAGGCGGTGATGGATGGTGTGATGCTGGCGCAGCGGCGCTGCCATGAGTTACCGTAGTGATTACCGGCAGAGACGGCCACTCACTGGCCACTTCATCACAGTGACTGGTAGTGAGGAAGGTGGGAAAAGAGGGAGAAAAAGGAGTGAGGGGCTTAAAAAACAGAATGAGAAGTGAGAAAAACACAATTGAAGAAGAGCGTTGGAAAAGAGTGTGGCAGAAAGGAGGAAACAAGATCATCAGAGAGAAAAATATGGTCTTGGTTCTGTTCAGTGATATGAAGCACTCTGAGGACACTGATACTTCCTCCTTGTGAGTCCGGATCAGAGATTCTGTAGGTCCCACGTGATGAAGATCAGTAACTACTAGTTCAAAATGTCACTCTTCCTTAAAATCTAAATGTTGTGTTCAAAGCTGTAACTCAGGGAGCATCAGGACTTTTAGAAGATGATAGATGATCTTCAGACAGAGAATTGTACGATTACAAGTTCCTTGAAGTTCTACTGAATTTATACCTTCAAACCGCTCTCAGCAGCAATATGTCAAATTAGAACAACCAGCCACATTTTGTCAATCCTACTCAAATTAAACGCTTAGTGTGTGTTTTGGTGTTAAAAATGCACACAAATGTTCAGGGCAGGGTGTCCTTCATTTTCAGCTGATGATGTGAGTGACACAGAAAACAGAAGAGCCCTAATACCAAGCAGCGTGATCCGGTGGGCTAATTACGGGACTATTTTATACGGCGGACTGACTGGCAGCTTGGAAACATGAAATGGTGAACGCATTTTGTCTCGTGCACTTGGATTTGCTGTTGAATTGTGAGGGTATGGACACATTATTCATGTGTTGACCGTAATAAATTAAAGGGTTAAGGATATTTTACTTTCCTTTTTTTTGGATGGGGCATATATATATATATATAGTTTCAGTCAGTAGACTGACATCACATGTGGGAAAAAAGACCAAAACAACATCTCTAAATACAGCTCTAGTGATGTCATCAGCACTGCCTGGGTTTAGACTCATTAAAACAGGCTGGTCTGGGTGACGTGAAATAAGCTTGACTTCTTAGTTAAAGGGGGAGAAGCTTGTCGCTTTCAGTTTCATCAGTCAGTAATTGACATGTCCATTGCATAATGCAGTGTTAAGAAGAAGAAGAAGCTGTCACACGTTCCTGAGCATCAGGTCGTGGACGTTTCACTACAGTTTGGCTGTGCTTTTCCATATTTTGAAGCATTCATCTAAAACGGGGTGCATGTGTTGTCCTGTCATATGCTTTCTTGTGCTGCAGTGTATTGATCTTACAGAGTCAGTGTGCCATTTTGTCAATTTGTAGAGAAACTTTGCCAATATACTAATAAGGACAGAAGCAAATGAGTCCAGGCTTGATTGCAGTGGATCAGATGCTTCATTGTTGCTCAGCTTACAAATGTTGTTGCTGCAGGGAGCAGTCACCTCCTCCAGTCTCTGTCTTTGTGTCTCCTCCTGCAGTTGGTGATTTCATGTCTAGACCAGTTGCTGCCTGCCATCCGGCTGGGAGGGTGGGGTGGGGGGGATCTGACATGCTCTCCTCCCTCCTGCCCTCGGCTATAAAACCTGAGCAAAAACAGATCGATGCAGGCCAGCTTGCTCATTTCGCTGTGGGCTTATTGAAACGGAAAGTTACAGGTTGTGGTCTGTCTCAGTAATGCAGCCGTTGTGAAGGAGGAGGGTTGTTAGCAGGACCTGCATGCTGTCAGGGTTTCATAAAGCAGGTTCTGTAGTCTGTATACACTTTTATTTCACAATAATTACATTCGGTGTGCACATATTTAACTTTTCTGTTGATTCAATGTCTTTCTTTCCAGTACTTTTGTTTAAAAAGTGACTATTTATTGTCTTCTATACTTCATCTCCTCTGTGGTTCATCGAGAAATGTTGTACTTTTACACCAAAATTACTAGTACCACCAAGGCTTTGTATAAATAGATGGGTTTAAATCGGAATTTCCTTTCAGCATATATTGTACTGATAAAATCAACACTGACTTTTATTTGAGTGAAAATTTTATCCTTGATGTTGTAGGTTCCCGACAGAAAACTTGTTAGTAATGACGCATGTGTTAGTTAAATTTCCTGGAGTCCTGTGGGTGTGTGTGTGTGTGATTAATCTTCCAGCTGAGCGTGTGGGGGGAAGGTGCGTGGGCTGGGTTGGTGAATAATTCACCGCAGGGTGGTTCGACCTTGAGGTGTCCTGTGAGGTCTGAACATCCAGGGACGCTCCTGCTGCCACTTTGTGTAATTCTTCAGTGTGAATGTGTCCAGTCACTGAATCACTCGATCCTCACACAGACGTGTGTGTCATTGCGGTCGGGGAGGTCTGGAGATGAAATCTGTCCCCGGGTCTTGTTTAATACTTTATGGGACCAGCAGCAGTTGACGCTGTCAGATCCGTGAATATGGTCTTGCATAAGAATGTGAACCATGCAAGCAAACCATCAGATACTTTCATATGTACACATATGTTATAGCGAAAAAAAAAAAAAAAAGAAATCTGTACTAAATGTGTATCTGTATTAAATGTGTTCGTCTGCCTTTAATTTATATATTATAGTTTACTGCTGACATGCTGCCATGTCTGCCAGTAAAACACACATCTGCACTTGATGTCTGTCCACATGTTTAGGATGCAGACTGGTGTCAGTGACTGTAACTTTAGATATTGCTTTTTAAATTGGCTGCAGCAACATTAGCTTGTCAGTTGTTAGCTGCTATAAGCAATGCACTGCAGAGAGAAATCTGAGCTTATTGATCAAGTAAATGCAACAAAGTAAACAATATAAGGGAGCATCCCTTCCTAACAGAGCATATAGGCAGAATGAAATAGACTGCATATATCAAATTAATACATATTTATGACCCCCTTTTTTTAAGTGACTGAAGAAAATGGTACAGTTTGTGTCTGAGGCAGTGAAGATTATTCATTTGAATGGAAACCAATAATCAAACTCCCTTAGACCGAGGGGTGTTTCTCCTCTTTAAATGGTTATTTCTCTTAAAGGTCTGCCACCTGATGAATCTTCTGGCTTTTCCCTTCAGGGGTCACCATAGAAGATGACTTGTTTCCATCTCCTCAAGTCCTCTGCATCCCTTTGAACACACCCAGAAATGTTCTCTTTTGCTCTTCTCCGTTTTATCACTTTATACACAGTAACAAAAATGTAAAAAATTTAAACCAATCAGTGTACGATAGTGGCATCTATTGTAGGTTTTAGATGTGACAAAAGCCATCAGTTACTTTGACCATGATAGTGCGTTAACTGACCTCATAATAAGAAAAACAGTAGAAACCGTCTTCTCTGAACAGTTTCTAGACGGCATTCTGCATCTGGCACAGCTGGTTCCAGGGTGCTCGAAAGGATGGAATCCTTGCACTTTTTTCTTTTCTTTTTTTTGTGGCTACGTGGGTAAATCCAATACAGAAGGCACTGCTTCAAAACTTTCATGAGCAAGAAATACAAAGTTGAGATTTGTAGTAGTAAAAGTTTGTTCATTAGGATAAACCCCTTTGAGATGTACCATCTCGTTTTCGTTTTCGAGGCGGTCCCAACATGTATCACAATAACAACATAACCAAGGTGTTACAAAAATAAATGAGATATGACACGACAGGGTACATCCAACAAGCAAAACAAGACATCAACAATAACAAAAAACAAAACAAAACAAAAAAACTACATACATTTAGTCTATGGAAACATTACAACCACTAAGTGGCCAACATGGTCAAAATATAAACATACAGTTTAGGCGGATCAGATACAATCAGGTATAAATATAAGATTGCAGCTTTATTAATAACAAGAGCAGTCCCTCTTAAAGAGAGAAGACAGGGCATGCTTAAACATACCAAGTACTGAAATACCTCTAATATCAACAGGTAAATTATTTCAAGTCTGCTGGGGCTTTAAACTTAAACGCTCTTTTGCCAATTGTTTTCTTAGCGCGAGGGACATACAAAATAAAGTTGAGCAGAATGCCAAACTTGATCATTTGAGGTAAAAGGTTGTAAATGTTGTAAATAAGAAGGATAATTCAAATAAATACATTTAAATATGAGTTGAAGCCAGTGATTGTGACTTCTTCATTTAGAGATGGCTGTTTTAGTGTATCATACATTGTACAGTGATGAGTGAGAGCATCCGAGGACAAATCTGCAGAGTCTATGCTTTATTAAGTGGAACAAGGTATAATTTGCATAAATCTTGATAAACAACATCACAGTAGTCAAGAATCGGTTGTGGGTAATTAAAAAAAAAACAAAAAAACAACAACACAGATACATCCAACACATGCGATGTGCATGAATGCTCATCGACTCAGAAAAGCACTGATTGAAAGCATTAACTCAGGATCAATAGGTGGTGCCTACAGAACTTCAGCTGCTCTAAGTAAGCAGTGCGTGTTTTGTGACACTGTGATGCAGTCAGCAGGATTTCACTGCAGCGGTGCTCAGGTGTAGAGAAGTTTCAGCCAAGCAGCAGCAACGCCACATGCCTCAGTTGTTGGCTTTGTAATTAGCAAGTCCTGGTTTGAACTACACGCGTTTTCATTGGTACAAACTGTTTTAATGTCCCTTAAGATGAGTTCTGGTTAGGCTTTGACTGATGCTGAATGCTATTTTGTTTCACTGTGAGCTATACTTGTATACTTATAATTTACACATTTAATGATTTCTTAATGATTGATAATTCATTCAGTAAATAGTGAAAATGACAGTCATGTAGTGAACTTTTATGTCTCCAATTTACTTGTTTGTTTGTTTTTGTGTGTGTGTTTTGTCATCCAAAGCTGTAACAAATTTAACTGACTGTCAAAGAAAGAAAAGATAAAACTCCTCATGTATAAGGAACTCAAACTGCAGAAATCTGAGGCATTGTTGCCTGAAAATAGGCTGAAATGTCTCTTAATATCGTGCAGTGTGGGCCTGTTGTGAATCAGCGATGGCAGCTCAAGGGAAATAAACAAGAAAATTAGTTTTTATTAACACAACAATGAACCGGTAACTGTTGCTCACTGACAAAGAATTACACCCATCAATGCTTTCAGCTTCGACACAAACATTTGTGGTATTACATCACTGTGTTGCTCACATAGGAAGCTCATCTGCAGGGTTTTCATTCTTTCCATAGAAATACCTTTCCACCTGCCGTCTCTCTGATCAATGAAGCCTTTCTGCACCTGCATGCTAATTTGCAAATTGGCTGAGCTGTGATTGGGGAAGAAGTGAATGTAACAACGCAGTTCTGCGCTGCTGCTTCACAAAAGTCTGTCTGCGTGTTAGGAGAAGCAGATATCACTTTTGCTGCTCAAAAGGAAGCATTATCAGCCCTCGGCTCGGTACGTCTCTGACTCGGCCGTCTTGTCCTCTCTCTTGTGCTGATGGCATCAAGCTGCTTTTTAATTGCAGGATCGAATCAGATGAGGTGTTGCTGCCTCCATGCAACAGTGCTTCCATTCAAAAATAATTAATTAATCAAAGAAACTACCAGAGACACATCTCTGAAGGCCTCAGGGTGTGCATGCCCGTGAAAGATTACCTTTTGTGAGGTGAATTTTACATCAGCGGAGTAAGAAATCTTTCCTCTTACCACTTGTGCATATTTACTTGCGGTTTTCTGTGCCACTGCATATGGGGTTGATTCAATATGTATGAGTACATGCTATGAGGTGCAAGCGTGTGCTTCCAGGTAAAGTAATGCAGCACTTTTAATCCGGAGGGTGTTTGTCTGACTTATGCAGAACCAGTGCCAATATATATAAATAAACATTATTGGTTTTTTTCCATGTTTTTCTGAAGGTGGAATTACTGCAAGCTCACAACTGACACTGAGCTGTGTGCATGTGGCATTGAGAGTAAAAAGTTCCCCACTGAGATTTTTTTTTTTCTGCTCTCAGGTTATTCTTTAGCAATAACAGAATCATTGTGATGAAGCAATAATCTGTTGTTTTTTTTTCTCTTTCTGTGTTCCAGTTTATTTATTCAGCGCTGCTTTTGATGGCGCTACAGTTCCTCTGCCGCATCAGCAAACTGGAGAAGGAAACAAGAATCTGAAAGTGAAATGGGAAGGGTGTTTTTCTGTGGTTTTCTGCGAGGAGAAAATTCAAATCAGTTTAGCTTTATTTATTATACATTATTTATTATATAGCACCAATTCACACTGATTTACAGCTGCATACAAGCAAATTCAGTTCAATGTGAGGCGATCCATCCCAGTTCAGCTCAGCCCAATAACTGTTTTATATGCAGCCAACTAATTTGTTAAAAGAAAAGCCTCGCTAATCAACCCAAGGATCACTTTGAAGCTTCACTCCGCTTCAGCCCCCTCCCCACAGGTCTTGTTGCAAACCTTGCAGCTTCCTGATAATAACCCCCCAATGAGCCATGCTTGTGTGTATAAATATATATGATCTGAAAGGAATGTGTTTGAAATCATGAATCATCTATACAACTGCCTTATTTTCTTTCTTCTCCCTCTTTGAGCTCTGATAAATAGACATTAGTGCTACATTTAGATATCTGCGCATCAGTTTTTTCTTTGACTGATAAGTGATAGAGAAATATCTCTGGCACACAACATTTCGGTGTGTGAAGTGTGATCTGACAGCGTTATGACAGTGTTCTTCGAGCTCAGAGCTGCCTGCTGAGTTCAGTTGGACTCTTTAAGTGCGCTGATGCCGTCTGCGGCTCGGAGTGTGGATTGTTCCTCGACTGTGAACTCCACCCAGTTGCATTCCAGGAGCACTTGGGAAAGACTAACCGAGGGCTCGCGAGAAGGTTTCAGTTTGAGTTAACTGGAGACAGATGAGTGACTTAGACTGGTTTGATGCACCTTTGATCTTTTCATTCCTTTACATTTAACAAGTAGAAATCTGCATTTGGATGTGTTTTATTGATATTTTGGCCTCTTCTAACTCACTGATACATCCTTATTAGGGGTTATTAATGTCACTGATTTAGATGGACCGTAGGGGTCCATCTAAATCAGTGAAACTTGATTTGAAAAATTCAGGATAAACTCAGGTACAGATGAGGGTCTGGAAAATGCATACATCAGTCCCGGTATGAGACTTTCTTCTGCTTTCTGACCTCAGTCTTGGCTGAGAAATTGGGGTTAATGCACATTTAATTCAATCTCCACTCTGCCTCCTTTCTGCACACTTTCTTCCAAATGCACTCATATGCAGACACACAAACTGTGGAGCTGAAAGCCAAAACATCTGGACCTCTCATCAGAGTTCTGGAAGCGATTCCGTCCAAACCGCTGCAGAGTGAAAGACTTTGTTTTTTCTTTCCCTGCTGTTGCTTTTAGCGCAGCCTGAAATGTCTTTCCAGTTAGAATTAGGGGTTATTAATGTATTTTTTATAGACCAACCATACTTGATTTCAGTTTCAAACTCTGCCATTTTCAAGTTAAATTGATGCACTATGAAATAGCGTAAAAAGTGGCTGATGTATCAATTACAGTTTATCAGACCTCAGTAATTTACTGCAAAGACCAAAACTGCCCGATAACTACAATCTATTTCATCCCTTCTGACATCGTATAACTTGCATTAATGTAATAAGCTCCCTTAATCTGTTCCAACTTTAATTGAACCTTTCAGAACCTATAAAAAAAAGTATGGAGTTAATTTGAAAAAATGCTCAGTGGATTGTTTATTCAACCAACCAGTGAAATTAAATATGCCTGTATATATTTTTAGGATGTATCAAACACCCTGAAGCGGCCGATATGATTGAAGTTGATGTTGGTTATCGTGTCTGATCAGCGAGGTGCAACCTTAAAACAAAAACTGTAGTGCTTTTTTTTTTTTTTCTCTTGTAGCTCTTGGTTTATTGCTTTAAGATTTTCAGACATCAAATTTTCCCAGCCTTGACACTTTAAGAGTCACATTTTACACCATTTACTTTTTAGTTATGTAAGTGCCCGGTGGATTTTGTTCAGAAGCATCAATTAATTGAATGAATGAATCACCACATTTATAAATAACGCAGCCAGAGAGTGGTTAGGATGGATGATGGATGTAAAAAGCACTTCACTGTGACACTTTAGACCGAGGTTCACATCCAGACTCATGTCTATGGCTTAAAGTTTAGAAAACGAGAATCCATTAGTTAAGGCAAATGAAAGATTGTTATCCACATGGCCTGTAAAAGTGAACTTTTCTGTATTAAAGAATAATAATAAAAAAAGGAAACCTACTTCTTTGTCCTTGAGGGCTGTCTGAGGTAACTGTCAACTCAAGACTTTGGCATTACACAACCTCATCACTTTGAGGTGGAGACAAACATCAGATTTCAGTATAATTATCCAATCAAATTGTCTTTATCTCCACCGTAAAGACATAGTGGAAAAGGGAGCTTTTATGTTTTGTTGTTGTTGTTGTATCCCTGTGGTATTCTGACCAAAGCATCTCACAGACATTTCATTAAGACCTATCCATTAACTATACCCGCTATTTCCTGTTCAGGGTCACGGGGGTCTGCTGGAGCCTATCCCAGCACACTCCGGGCGAAAGGCATTAAGACCTAAAGAAAATATTTCACTTTTTGGAAAGAAAAGTTATAATATGCTATGTCTCCTTCAAACCAATCCACATTAGATCTGAAAGTGTCAGAGCAACGAGAAATGGATTTGGGAGCGTCCCTGTTATGAGCTTACACATTGTTTGTTTGGCAAATGAAATTTTAGATGTTGGCGTGACTTTTGACATGTGGAATCAGAGGATCCTCATATGCAACACACAGAGAGAAAAATCCGATTTACCAGTGAACCAACTCTCCTGTTGTTCTGCTGCATCCTGTTGTCTGATATCATCTGTGTCATCTGGTTGTTATTTGTCAGATTGATTGGGAACATCATGTAAAATCAGGATTAGATTGAGAGCGTCTAACACGGCAGATGGTCTTGGTATGGCGATATTGTTTACAGCTGCCTATACTGGCGTGTGCCTGAAGTTTTGATAAGCACTGAAAGGATTTCACCTGCCGTCTTCCTTTTATTTTCTTCTTTTTTTTGTCTTTGCTCTCTTCAGATGACCTTGTAACGCTTGAGACAAAGATGGAGACAACTGACATTCTCTCGGTTTTCAGATTTAAAACAACTTGAATTAAATGACTCAGAGATGTCTGTCGTTTTATGGGGCTCAGATGTGGGATAATCTAAGTAAAGAGATGAAAACATGTAATTCCTTTTTTGTATTTAAAAAGAAATTGTCACAGTCTATTTTGTACGGATACCAAAATGAATGATTATGTTAAATTTGTGTGATACTTATGTGTAATATCAAATAAGTGTTTATCTTTTCGAAATGGTTGTTATGGTAACTTGTATTGCAACATAAATATGTACTGGGCGCGCAAGCTTTCTGCTTCTGCCCTAATAATAATAATAATAATAATAATAACAATGATAATAATGATAATAATGATGATAATAATAATAATAATAATAACAATAATAATAATAATAATGATAATAATAATAATAATAATAATAATAATGACAAACTGAAACTGAATCATGATGAATC